>PVJH01044614.1:0-12920 GCA_004026705.1 Nesogale talazaci | reverse complement strand
CCTGAAATTTAGACTACTTTAACGCCTTACCCTTAAAATCAAAATGATGGTTTACATTATTGCCTTCATAATCTCAATCAGGGCAGTTTTATTATATATATATGTATATGTATATATATACTAACCAATACCTTAAATAGTAATATTTTAAAATATTTCCATGAAATATTGATTATGACTTAACTATAAGACAGGAATCCACATTCTAATTATTGTGAACACTTAAATAATGACAATTGGCTAAAGGACTGAAACATACAGTCCTATTTCAATCAGATAATATTGAAGAATTGTCACCTTCTTAATTACATCCCGAGTAACATATGTCAGCTTCTGTATTTTCAAAAAGTAAATTCTTGCTTCTAAATGCTGCTTTCTGGCATTAGGAAAAGAACATATGTTTAAAATAATTTTTTTCTGTAACATTAACAAAGATTAAAACTGTATCTTAAATAAGAAACTATACATTTATTAAAATAAAATTTGCCTACATATATGGGGGAATTCAAAAAGTTTGTGGAAGTTTCCTTTTCTTTTCATTATTTTTTACATAAACTTTTTGAAGCTTCATTATATTTATCATATAATATCTATTAAAATTATTATATTTGTTCAGATATTTATATTTATTAATACATAAAATTTAAAACCTTGTTAAGACTATAATTAAGAATATAAAACTATGCTTAAAATGATTTAAATATTATAAAATTTTAAATCTACATTTTAAGGAAGTTTAAATATATACTGAGCAGTTACTTCTATCAAAATATTAGACTAATATAAATATTAATTTAAATAATAATCACTTCCATTATGATGATAGTAAAAAAATGTTTAAGTTTTAGGCAGTGCTTTATATACCACCATAACAAATTTAGTACAGGTTTTCAATGATTATGTTGCTATATAACACCTTCTAAGAAACGCATTCTGTATAGAATAAATATCAATTGAGCAGTACAATGCATTATGATTAAGTTGATTAGTCTTAAGAAAACAGCAACAATTCTGAAAATATATTTATCTCATACACTATATCTAAAATAACTACCTTATTTAGTCTTCAAACTAGTTTTGTGATAATATTCACCAGAGATCTAACCAATCACAAACTTTCTGTCACAAAGAAGCACCACCATTGTAGGGTTAACATAATCATAGATGATATGTATTCATATTATTCATGCATTCATAAATGAAATAATGTGACTATATTCCATTAAGATTTTTTGATAAAAATATGTAGTAGGCAAAATTTGCTTTGCTTCAAAATTTGTTATATTTCATTGTAATCTATACAGAAGGGTCTTCATTAGTAAATGCATGAAGTCTTCATGACTTTCAACCAGCAAGGCTGTATATTCTGCATGTTGCAAGTCTTTAGTGAGCCATCTTCTAATCCTGGCACCAAATTCTGCATATTTCTTAGTCTCTTGGATTATTTTTCACCACATAAATACACAGATATATACATAAATACAACATATGGACAAATACTCCTATCATTACATATTTACATACGTGTACATAGCTATGTTTATCCCTACACACACACACACACACACACACACACACACATATATATATATATATATATATATATATATATAGTTTTTTGTTTTGTTTTGTTTGTTTTTATGGGCCTCACTGCCCTCTGGTGGTCGTGGGAGCTACTCAACACCGCTAATGAGAGCCACCACTGGATTTGAACCGCCAAGACCACGAGCCACAGTCCAGCACTCAACCACTTAAGCCACCCGTGCTCAGCCCTACATATATATTTTTTACTTTCTCCTACTTTTCTGTTTCTTTCCCTTAGCCTCACCATCATGATTACGCGTTGTTCACCTCTCCGAATTCCTCTTGCTTGGCTACATTTCAGTTGATCAAGCAGGAGAAGGACTGCTACACCCTCCTCACCATTGGTTTGAATGTCTGTGTTATCATCCTGTCTCTGATGGCTCACCATTCCCCTCACCCCACCACCTCCCCTCCCACCCACCCCCTTGGAACCATTGACCCAGTTTCTGTCTCCTTGGGCCTGGTTATCCTACCTGTCTAAAACAGATAGATACCCAAAGGGAAGGGGGAGAGAACAAACAAAAATGATATAAATAAGTAAATAAATATGTAAAAAGCAAGAACAATCTAAATAGTTCTGCATCTAGTTGTTAACCTGTCACAGAGTAAATGAATATCTCTCTATTAAAGAAAGAGAAGAACTTGCATGCCTCCTATAAGTTCCCATTGCTCTTCCTGCCACCATTTATGGAGTATGTCTAGTGACAACCCCCCACATTCCACCTTTAGACTTGCAGACTGGCCCCCTTGTGAGTAACCCCCATGCAGTTCAGATGTGGTGAACAGCACTGTTCCTCTCAGGTTACCTCAGGGCTTTATGGCTTTGCTTCCATTGCTGGTCTGTTGTACTCCTTGGTTAGTTTGTCCCATGTGGGCAAAACAGACTGACCATCACCCCAGTCTGTGTCATTAGTGATGTCCTCTGTAGCACTGCCATCTAGGGAGGAGACCTAAGGGAGACATGTCGAGCCGGGGTGGGCCTCAGTCCTCTCTCTTAACCAGCTGCTCTGCACTGAATATTGCCCTCCAAGATTGGTGCATTGGAACAAGTCTGCTCTCTTTTTCCCTTTTCTTTGAAGACATAAGCAATACCTTCCCCAAGGGTGGATTCGTGCCCTGGTCCCCCACTGCCATCTTTTTTCTCCCTCCTCCCTTTGTGGAGCTCAAAGGCATATTGCGGGGGGGGGGGGAGGCACGCGCGGAGGGATGTGTTGGAGAGTGGGGTATGTTTCTGTAGAGGTGCTAGCTACATTTCTTTTTATTCCTTATTTTTATTTTTTTGGTGTTGTATACATCATTGGGGTTTAGTCTGACTCATGCCATGGTATCTGGTCCTTAGCCCAGGAACTGCATTATGTGCATTTTCCCCAGAACAAGTTGATCTGCTGTATAGACTTACTTCATTGGCTCATATTGTGCTTCTCTTTTTGCGCTTGGCTAATTTCAAAGACACAATATCTTCCACTCTTTCCATGAGATGAACTTTGCCATTGTTTCATCACTGCTTTTTAGAGATGTGTAATACCAGAGTTGTGTATATGCCAGAGTTATTTTTTATCCATTCATCTACTAATAGAAATTTAGGCTGTTTCCAGTTCTTGGCAATTGTGAACTCTGCTGCAACAAACAATGGAGTGCAGATGTCTGATCAAGATCTCTTTATTTCCTCTGAGTATATGCCTAGTATTGAAATTGCTGGGTCATAAAGTAACTTGACTTTCATTTCAGGTATCACCAAATCACTTTCCACATTGGCTGTATATACATATAAAACTAACAACAATAGATGAGAATTTCTATCTTACCACACTCAGAGAAAGAAGTCCAAGTAACCTCTATATGTTTGAAATTACTCAAGCTTGACTTGAATTCCAGCATGTGGTCCCTTTTTTAATGTGTGCCATGTGAACTTCAAAAGACTGTGTATTTTGAAGCACTTGGGTGGAGAGCTCTAACTTTATGTATCAGGTCAAGTTGTCTACTTATAGAATTTGGAACTATAGTCTCCTTGTTAGCTCCTTTCCCACTGATCTATTTTTCTTGGAGAGTGGTGTAGTAAAGTAACCTATCATGATAGTTGAATCTGTGATTTCTTTTTTACATTTTGATGATTTGATTGTTGTATTTCACTGGTCTCTCTTTGGGAGCATACACATTTGTTATGCTCAGTGGCTCATGATCTACTGATCCCTTGTGCATTATGTTGTGCCTTGTTCTTATCTCTTGGTATATCCTGCACCTTGAGATCAAGTTTGTCAGAGATTAACATTGTTATTCCTGCTTTTTTTATTCTGGCATTTGCTTGGTATACATTTTCCAGCCTTCGGTTCTCTACCCGTTTTTGTCTTCAAGCATTAAGATGTGTCTCTTGAAGACAATAGATTGATGGATTTTGTTTCCTAATAGTCTGTTAGTCTTTCCCTTTTAATGGGTGAGTTCAGACCTTTGACATACAGGGTATTTACCTCCACCTGTGGAATGTTTGCTGTCATCTCATACCTTTTGTGTTAGGTGTTTCCCCCCTTCTCTCCTTGTCAGTGGTGTGTGTGTGTGTGTGTGTGTGTGTGTGTGTGTGTGATTTTTGCTTTCTTTTCTCTGTTAGATCAATATGTTGGGTTGCTTCAATGCATTTGCTTCTGAATAGTGTTGCAGTGTTTGGCTCTGTGGATGTTATTCCTATGTCCCACATGAGTTGGCAATAAACTTTTGTGTTGCTAGGCTTTTTTTTTTAAGATGCAATTTTTCCTTTTCCAGAATAATTCCTACCTCTCCATCTACTCTGATGGATATTTTGATGGGATAGAAGATTGGTGGGTTGCCATTGTTTTCCTTTAACTTTTAGAAGAGGCCACGCCACTCTCAACTCTTCTTCATGGTGTCTGCTGATAAGTCTGAGCATATTCTTATTTTAATACCCTTATAGGTGAACTGCCTTTCATTTTTCTTGCTCCTCTTATGATTTTCTCCTTTTTCTCAAAGTTGGATAATTTGACTATGATTATGCCCTAGTGTGTTATTTTGAGGGTTCATTTTATTGGTATCCTCTTTGCTTCCTTGGTGATTGTCTGGTTCTCCTCCATCAAATTGGGGACATTTTCTTCAAGGAATTCCCTTGCTAATTTGGCAGTGCATTTCTTTATTATGTCTTGTCCTGGTATACTGATTATTCAATTGTTGTTCCACTTCAGAGCATCACTCATTGTTCTCAGATTTTCTTCAGCTTCCTTGATTATCTTGTTTGATTGCTTTTCTTCTTTGCTGAAATCTGCTTGGCTATCTTTGAAATCATTAGCATATTACTTTGATTACACTAGTCTGTAAAGTCTTTTACCTTGTTCTTTGATTCTGTTACCATGACCCTTAACTCCCATTTGGTACATGGACTCCAATTTTTTCTATTTACCTCATCGTTTTTTCCTATTCTTTCATGTCCTGAATAACTCTAAGGAGCATTCTGCAGATTTAGTTCTGTGGTGATTCAACTTCTGCTTTTTCTATGAGTGACATTACTTTTCTTTGGCATTGCTTTTTTTTTTTTTTTCAAATCTTGCTTTCTTGTAAAAATTGCTGCTGTTAGTTGTCTGTGTGTTATTTTAGTGTAGCTTGGCACCATTTTCCTGGGAGTCCAGAAATCCTGAGCTATGTCCCTGAAAGAATGATTTTAATGGCTTCTTGTAGCCAACTATGCTGCAGAATCAGGCTGCTTCTCTGTGTCATGAAGGTTTGACTCTCAGATAGCTGGGAATACTTATTTGAAGGGCAGATTGGGTAGCCTTTCAGGCATGGTGGGGAAGTTGTGGGCAGTGAGGATGGCTCTGTACAGGCTGAAGTCAAAGCAGTGTGTGGGCCAGCAGCAGCAGAGAGGGGGTGAGGGTCTGAGAGAACTGCCATTTGGTTTATTGAGAGATTCCTCATCAGCAAATTTAGGTAGTCTGGAATTTTAATCCTTTGCAATGAAATACACACTTTTTATAGTTTACCCAGTTGAATGGCTTTTCTTAATCCATGAAACAAGGGTAGACATCTTTCTTCTATTCTTTATAATCAGTCGTGACCCGTCTGGCATTAGCAGAGATATTACTTTTTCCATAATCTCTTCTGAATCTACTTTGAATTTCTGGCAGCTCCATCTCAATGCCTATTACTACAAAGTACTATTCTCATTGAATAATCTTTAGCGAAAATGTACTTGCATGTGCTATTAATGCTAGTGTTAACATTTCATACATCCTGTTGATCACATGTCTTTGGAAAGAGCACCAACATAGATTTACCCCTATCATTTGCCAGGCAGCTGTCTTTCGAGTCGTATGACAGACTAATGAGTGTTTCTACAGGTGCATCAGTGAGTAGAAACATTTCAGTCAGTATTCCATAAGTTCGAGCAGCCTTGATTGTTGTCAATCCTGTCAGTGCAGTTTAGAGCTCTACTACTTCTTGAAATGTTTGAGTGCTGACCACTTCTTTTTGGTCCAGTGATTCAATGAATGTCTATCACCTTCTTGTGATGTTTCCTGTATCCTTCACTATTTTGCCTTAGAATCTTTCAGTGTTGCCACCTGAGACTTAAATTTTTTCTTCACTATTTTTTAGCTTGTGATGTGCTGAATATGCTATTTCCTTTTGGTTTTCTGATTTCAAGTTTTTGCATGTGTTTTAAAAATTTTATTTTGTCTCTTAAAACTAGCTTCTGAAATTTTCTTCATAGTTCTTTTAAGTCATTACTTCTTTCATTGCTTTAACAGCTATACTTTAAATACAAGTTTCAGAGTCTCTTAGACATCCAGGCTAGTCTTTTATTTCTTTATCATCTTTTTCATGTTATTTGTATTTTTTCATGTACAGTGTTCTTTATGTAATTCTATAACCTATCTTGCATTATATCATTAGTGTTAAAGAGTCAAATCTATTCTTATGATCATCTTTAAATTCAAGTGTTATATGTTAATGGTCATAATTTTATTCTTGGCATTGTTTTATTTTTTCAACTTAGATTTGAATTTTCATATAAGCAATTGATATTCTAGCAACATTCTATGATATGATCTCTATCTTTATTTCTATCAACAAATCTGTATTTACCAACAACTGATCCTTTTTGTTTCCAGTAATTAACAATGTCGTGATTATATGATCAATTTCATAGTGAAGAAGTTTTTAGAATTTTTTATTATTGGCTGCAATGTTTGGTATACAAATTTCAATAATTGTTGTAATAACCATTCTTCCTTTTCCACCTATAGGTGTTATTCAAGATAGATTTTAAAGTATTATTTTGATGACAAATGTTATGTTATTCAGCTTCAATTTGTCATTCCCAACTTAGTAAACCATATAATAATGAGATTTGTAATGGTCAATATTAGTCTATTTAAATCATTACTGCCAAGGTCAAACACATTTCTGTTATGATTATAATTGATGGCTTCCAATTTTTCTAGGCTTGTACAACTTTCAGTCCATCACCTGATTATTAATGGATGTTTGCAGCTGTCCCTTCTTAGTTTAGCTGGTGCTTCATCAGCAAATGGAGTTACATGGGTCAGCTCTACATTGAAAAGGAAACCCTTCTTCCAGTCATATTTTGAGAGCCTTCCAATTTACAGTGTTCTTTTTATGACACTAACCAGGCACAATAGTGAGGATGGTGAAGGAGTAAGTAATATATTGTTTTGTTTTGCGTATAGGTGCTGTGGGTTGAAGCTGATTGGATGGCACCTAACGGCAACAGTATCACCACCAACAACGTGACAGACCCTGTTTTCCTGCTATTCATAAGGGTTTCGGGTTCTGTTCCTTAAGAAGTGAACTGCGTATGCTTCCTTCCTACTGTGTCTTAGTGGGGAAGCTCCCCAGAAATGTGTTTAACCTAGATGACCATGCTATTATTTATAAAGTTGAAAACTTAAAAGCTAGAAAAATTTATTAAAACTCACAGTCAAGTTGTACAAGTTTTGCATAGTTTTCAATGTTATTCACATAAGGTGTATAACTTCCAGCATCACTGCAGCACACAATAAGGCAATCTGGAAGATAAATAGTGCCAAAAAATCATAGACATAGAATATGTTTTTATAAACCTTAAACAAATAAAGAAAAAGGTTTCATAATCATCTAGTCCACTCATACAGCAAGCCAATATAGAGTTTTCTGAAACTCTATATCTTTACAGGATTACATATTCTCATCTTTGATCAAAAGACTGGTGGATTCAAACAGCCAATTTGTGATTAGTCGTCCAATGTATAACCCATATTGAGACAAGGATTTTGTAGTGTTATTTTTCACTTCATGTGAGTTTTAAAGAACAAAAATCAGTTAAAAGTATATTAATCTTGAGACTAAATTACTGGGAGGCTGATGGTTCCATTAATAGATATAGGCATGTTAAAAAGAGTTTGTTATAGAGGTGAAGATGATAAACTCTGTAATGAAGAAAGTGGTAAACAGAAGCTGTGAATAACATTGAAAACTATGCAAAACTTGTACAACTTGACTGTGAGTTTTAATAAATTATTCTAGCTTTTAAGTTTTCAACTTTATAAATAAGGAGGAATTGTGTGCATTTTTTTTAGTATTGAAGCCAGTACAGTGTGGTTTTATTTGCATTTTGGATAAAATACATTACTCTTTCACTCATCCATCTGATAAATAAAACAAATTGTGCTATTATAAAAAACACTTATTTTAGGAAGTATTAATTAATCAAGATCTTCCTGTAAATAAGCATGCAGTTTATATTGCTTCAGAAAAGTGATCTTTTCCTTTTTTCTTTATTCTAACTTGAAGAGAATATAATTTTGATTTTCAGAAAACAAACTTAAATAAAATCAACTACAAACCATTTCATTTTATTTCTTTTACTCAACAACAACAAAATACTAATACATACATTTAATATGTCTATCAGTTGAGAAGAACAAAGGAGTTATGTGAGTCAGCAATGGTACAAGGCAAGTTTCTCTACTGAATTAACTTCTTGAAAGAAAAAGAAATGGGCTAAGGATGAATTATTCAAAGGAACATTGAAAAGAGTCAGCAACATGGAAATAGGGCTTAATGTGTCTGAAACCTGTTTGGGGTAATTATTTTAACTTCTATTTCTTAGGCCACTGGTTAAAACAAAAGCCAGACTCTATAAAATTCCACTTCATTATAAGTGGTTTTATGTGCTATTATTCCCTATTGTATGGGAAACTTTACTATAGTCTAAAAAGTTACACCTAGCTATAGCATTACATTGTATACCTGGAACTCAGCTACACATGGCTTTTTATATATTTCATATCTTTTATCTTCATTACCATTCCATTCAATTTTTTAGTAACCTTTTATACTCAGTATTTCAGAAAAAATTCAGAAACCCTAGGCCATATATTTAATTAATATGAAATGCTTTCTTCCTACTTTGAGACAAACTGTATTTGTTCTTCAGTAGTATCTATTATATTTTAAACACTACAGTGAATATCTCGATGACTGATAAGTATATGTATGAAGCAATTATTTCATATACACTGGAAAATCTAACCTGAATAAATATTTTTATTGTTGTTGTTATAATAATAACAGCCTCTGTCTCATGGCAACTCCATGCATAAGTAAAGAAAATCTTACCATCCCCATGATAATCTATGGCTGAAGCTATTGGTATCCTGGCATTTCCATTGATCGATATTCAAAAGTTTACCATCTGACTCTTCTTTTTGGTCTATCTTAATCTGCAGGCTTTGTTAAAACATTATCAGAATCATAATAATATGCAAGCCTTTGCTGCCAGATGAATATGAAATGCAATAACCAAGTATCAAACGCTGCTGTTGTTAGGGACTGTTGAGTTGTGTGCTATTCATAATGCTCCTATGTGCAGTCGAAAAAACACTGCTGGTCTCAAAATAATGCTCCTGTTGGAGCCCACGTTTGCATCCCTCATGTCAATTCATCTCATTGAAAGTATTCTTCTTTTTCAATGACCCTCTTTTTTACCAAACATGAAGTCCTTCTCTAATAGTGCTCTCTCCTGATAACATGTTCAAAAAACATGAGATGAAATCTTGCCAATTTTTGCTTCTCAAGATTACTCTGGTTTACTCTTACTATGTTCCAGGTAGAGTAGAGAAGCAAATTCAGACACACTCATATGTGTATCAGAAAGAGCTTTATATACAAGAGCATTAGAGTATTGCAAAAACATCCCAGCCCGGTCCAGATCAAGTCCACAAGGCTGACATTAGCCCACATGTTCAATATTAGCCCATATGTCTGATACCAATTGAGGTAGTTCAGCTTTATTCTGCCAATCTGGCCAATAAACACGCATTGGATTAACTGAAAGGTGGAGAGATAAGTGACTCAGTGAGCCTTACATTTCTTGTTCTCACATCTCTCGCTTTCTGATGGTTGGACCAAGGTGCAGCTGCCTTAGCCAGTTCCCTGCTTCAGTTGGCAAGGATCACTTCCTATTAGACACTTCTAAGGAGAAGTCACATGGACCTTCCCTGATAGAGGCTTGGGTACTGGAGCAGCCATGTGGAGACTCTTGCCAGTGCTAAGATGCTAACATGCACACTGATTTGGCTTTCCTCCTGCGGTTGCCACCATTGTGTGTGTTTTATGAGATTGGGGAGGACTGTGTAGATCAGTGTCAGACATATAGGCTAGTGTTGGACTTATGGGTTTGGACAGCATTGGGTTGAGATGCTTTGTTGATGTACACTTACCCTTTATATAAAACTCTCATGAGTTTTATATGAGTTTCTGTGGGCTTGTTTCTTTATTCTACCCATATTAACACACCAATCTAAAGTCTTCTTTAGACTCAAAAAACACAAGCAATAACAATCAATTCAGGAAGATCACAGGTCACTGGAGTGGAAATCTTGTGGATCCAGTGACTTGCAAGCATTTCACGGCTGACAAGGCTCTCCATGTGGTTTCTCTAGTTCTCAGGGTCCTGGTTGCATTAGGGTAGCTTCATGTGACTTCTTGTCAGAAATGTCTCGCAGGGAGGGAACCAGTGTCCCACCTCCAGTGAGCTATTTATCTCCTTAACACCCACAAATGAGGCCATCAAGCTGCAACCTAAGTTACTGTACACTCCACCCCTATACCCATAAGTCTCAAATTGACAACAGATTATGTAAATACCGCAGCTACCAGATGAATTTCTTTGTTCTTTTGGCAGTTCATGGTACTTTCAATATTCTTCACCAGCACCACAGTTCAAATACATTTATTTTTCTTCATTTTTGCCTACCTAGTACATATCTTTCAAATGTATATAAGGCAATAGAAAACACGATGTCTTGGATCAGGTCCATTGTAGTCCACACAATGGCATCCGTGTTTCTCAAGAGTTCACAGAGGACTTGTACAGGAGATTCATCCAATGTGATGGTCTATTTGTTCTCATGACTATTGCTTCCATGAGAATTAATTGTGTGCCCAATGAAGAAAAAGTTATCAATCCTTGACAAATTCAATAATTCCCCTGCTTATCATGATGCTACCTATTGGGCTAAGGGTGAAGGATTTTGTTTAGTTTACATTTTTCAGTTACATATTGAGGATTGCAATTCTTGATCGTCATCATCAAGTTCTTTATGCCTTGCTTACTTTTTATGTTATGTTTCATCTGCATACTACTGTCTGTTAATAGGCCTTCTTCTAATCCTTATGCAGTTTTCTTCATATAATCCAGATTCTCTGATTATTTGGTCAGCATAAAGATAGTGTGACTATTGTGACATAGTCCTCTAGTGCAGATTTCCTCATTTTTAACCATGTAGTATTCTCTTGTTTTTTCAACCAAACTCTCTTGATCCATGAAAAGGTTTTATACATGAGTACAAGGATGTGTTCTGATATTTTCAATCTACTAAAGTTTATACAGGGTTGGTTATGATCCACACTCAAAAGCCTTCACCTAGTCATTGAAACACAAACATCATTGTAATATTTGTTTTGAGCCAAGATTCATCTGATGTCAGCAATGATATCATGTGTTCCACACCCTCCTCTGAATCCAGCCTGTATTTTTGGGCAGCTCCCTCTGGTGAAGGATCTTCATCAAAATTTTACTTGCATGTGGTAATTGTTTGATAATTTGTGCAATATACTTGGTGACCTTTCTCTGGAATAGGAATGAAAATGGAGCTCTCCCAGTTGGTTGGTCAAGTAGCTCTCTTGCAAAATTCCTGATTTAGATGGGTGATTTCTTCAGTGCTTTGTGAGGTTACTGAAATATTTATATTGGAATTATTTCTATTTCTGGAGTTTTTTTCTAAGCCTAATGCCTTCCATGAATCTTGGACTTCTTCCTTCAGTATGATTGGTCCTAGATCACGTACTAACTTTTGAAAGGGTTCAACATTGGCTGGTATTTTGTGGTACAGAGATTCTGTGTATTCTTTCTATCTTCTATTGATACTTTTCATATCCTTCAATAATTCCCCATACAATTGATCAATATTGCAACCTGAGGTTTGAACTTTTTCTTCAGTTCTTGTAGTTTAAGATATACTGCACCTGTTCTTTCTTTTGACTTTCTAACTCTAAGCTTTGAAAACTTGCATTATAATATATGACTGTTTTCTAGAGATGAGCTTTGTAATATTATGTTAACCTCTTTGAATTTATACTTTCTTCCTTAACTACTGGATGATTAAGAACATATTTTAATGTCTTCTGAAAGCAACTTTCATCTTTTCTTGCTTTCCTGTCTTTTTTTTTTCTTTTTTGAAAAATTTTATTGGGGGCTCTTACAACTACTACAACATTCAGTACATCATTTGTATCAAGCACATTTGCACTAATATTTTCACATACATTTCCCAATATTTTCCACTTGAGCCCTTGATACAAGCTCCTTTAAAAAAAAACAAAAACCCTCCCCTTTCCCCTCCCCCCCTTTTAAAAAAATAACCATTTTATTGGGCGGCCCCTACAACTCCCATCACAATCCCTAACAACATCAGTTGTACTCAGGCCACTTTTACACACCCATTGCCATCATCACTCTCAAAATATTCTCCCTCCCTCCAGGTCCCCATTATCAGCTCCCTATATTACCCTTCCTCCCCGCCTTCCCCTTGAACCCTTAGTTATTTACAAATTATTTTTTCATCCTGTACACTGTACAATGTGTCCCAACACTCACTTCCCTGTTGTCCGTGCCCCAGAGAGGAGGCTACGTGTCGATCCCTGAAGTTGGCTCTTCCTCTCCATTCCTCCATCCCTCCACCCTCCTGGTATTACCACTCCCATCACTAGTCTTGATGGATCATCTATCCTAAGTTTCCCATGTTTCCAACTTCACTGTACATCTCCTGGTCTAG
>PVJH01044613.1:0-12898 GCA_004026705.1 Nesogale talazaci | reverse complement strand
AAATGTACAAATGTGATTGACACAATGAATGTATGTGTGGATTGTTGTTAAGAGTTGTATGAGCCCCAAATAAAAAAATTTAAGTATGTTAATAGAACAACCCTGACAAACACCTTCTTGATATTAAACCATCCAGTATCACCTTGTTCTGTTCACATTAACTGCCACTTGATCCAGGCTCAGCTTCCTGAGCATAATAACTCACTGCCAATGAGTCGATGCCGACTCATAGAGACCTATGAGACATGTCAGGATAGACCTAACCTTGGGTTTTCAACATTCTTTACCAGAGTAGAAAATTTGTGGAGTTTTTCGGCATAGTTTCAAACTCCAGACCATGCAGCTCAGAGTCCAATTTGTAACCACTATTTAACGTGCTCTGGAATTCCCATTCTCCCCCATTTATGGTCCACACAGGCCATACTTACTGCCATTGACTTACCGCCATCAAATCAGTGATGATGCATAGAGAGCTCCCTGCGGGTTTCTGAGACTGGAACTTTTGCCAAAGCAGAAAGCCCTCTCTCAACCACCCATGCAGATCACATCCCAATGAGTACCTACTCCACCAACATGCCTGCCAACACATTCTACAACTTTTATATTATCAATGAAAACGCAAGTAAACATCATGTTGCTTTCATCCAAGATCTATCTGACGTCAGCAATGATATGCCTTTCCTTGTTCCATGTCCTCTTCTGAATCTTGCTTGAACCTCTGGCAGCTCCTTGTTGATGTTAGATAATCATTGTTACAATCATTGCTAGATAATCATCAAAATTTTACTTGAATAGGATATCACTGATGTTGCTCTACATTTTGAGCATTCTGTTAGGTCACCTTTCTTGGGTAAAAATATGCAATTATTCCAGTCAATTGGCCAGATAATTATATGCAAAATTTCCTGGCATAAGTAATGTGCTTCCAGAGCTTCATCAATCTGTGAAACTTATGGAGCAATTCCACTGAAGCAGTTTCATTGAAGCAATTTCAATTCCATCAATTCATGGAGCTTTGTTTGAGTTAGTGTAGTAGCCACACATTCAGCTGTAATCCCCAAGTTGGTTCTTTCAAAAGAGCATGTGCTTCCTTTTTTTGTTTTGTTTTCATAAATTCAAATAAGCATACATGCCTAAAGAAAATGATAATTGGAATCAAAAAAACCAACCAATTTCAGAGAAAAGTATAAACTGTCTACTCCTGTAAAGAGCTACAGTCTTGGGAACTAATGGTGGAAGTTCTACTCTGTCCTATATGGTCACTATGACTCAGCATCCACTCAATGATGGCAGTGAGTTTGAGTTTGGGTTTGGGTTTTGACTAAGGTGTTCAGGACAGTGCAGACTTCTTCCTCCAGTACCATTGGTTCTCCAATATATGCTAAATCCTTGAAGTGCTGATTTTTTAATTACAGTGACTGTGTTATTTCCCTCTTCATTTGATGCTTCCTGTTCATTCAAAATTCTATCCTTAGAATTTTTCTATATTGCCAACTCAAGAATTGATTTCCTTCTTGAGTTCTTTATGTCTAAAATATGCTGAGCATGTGCTTCCTTTTTTTTTATGGTCTTCCAACTCCAGGGTTTTGTACATTACATTATAGTACTTTGCTTTCTTGAAGTTCCTTCTGAAATTTTCAACTGAGCTTATTTATTTCATTATTTCTTCCATTTACATTAGCTACTTTATGATTAAGAGCAAGTTTCAGACTCTCTTATGACATCAACTTTGATGCTCTCTTTCCTGTCATATTTTATGAAACTTTTGCATTCTTCGTGCATAATATTCTTGATTGCATCCCATAGTTTGTTAGGTCTTCTGGCATTAGTTTTCAATGCATCAAGTCTGTTCTTGAGTTTTCTCAAAATTCAGGTGGGATGTATTCAAGAATGCAATTTGGCTTTTATGAACTGGTTTGGATTGTCTTAAACTTTCATCTGAGCTTAAATATGAACAATTTATGGTCTGTTCCACATTCAGCCCCCTACCCTGAGTAGAGCTTCGATATTGAGCTTTATCATGCTTGCCGATAGAAAAATCCAAGTGAGAAATCAATTTGATTTTTGTGTATTCCATCTTGAGATATGCATAGTCACTGTTTTGGGTTTTGAATAATGTTGTTTTTTATAAAGAAGATGTTCACCTTGCAAAATTCTTTCATGGAATCTGCATCTTCATTTATATCACCAAGAATATTTTTGCCAAAAATTGTTCCTTCCAACTTTTAACTCCAATTGCCAATAATTATCAATGTATTTTGATTGCATGTTGATCTATTTCAGACTGAAGCCCAATTTCTACATCACCAGCTTAAGTGATTTGTGCATAAATTTTAAAATAATGTATTGACTGGATTTCCTTATATTGTTGATAGAAACTATCACAGACAGTATTGTACTTCAAAGTTGATCTTGAAATGTCCTTATTTTACTCTGAATGTGATGCCACTCCTCTTGAATTTCTTTATAATATTCTCATCAAAATGGCTAATACCAACCTATTTTAGTTCACTAATGCCTAGAATATCAATATTTTTATGAGTGCTTTACTTACTTTATTCTGCTCACTGATCAGCTGGAAGAAGTTGATGGAGAAAAGGGTACTCACTGCCCAGGGGTTCTGAAGAACCAGGGGCCCAACTCACTCTGCTCCCCTTTCTCTGTCTGACGTGGGATCCTGAGTCATCGGAGTTCGGAGTGGGATGTGGCTATATGGATTCGCTTTGCTTCCGGACCATTCCAGAACCTTTTGGTCCAACAATGTCTGACAAAGGATGACCAAGCAAGCGAACACCAAGCCAAACCCAGGAGGGCCCCTTGGAACTTCCAGAACAAGGGTTGTTCCCTCATTGCTGAGCGGCAGCTTTTGAATTCACTCTTCTTGGAAGAGCTGCATGGGATTCTCTCCAGATACGCTGCGGAGCTGCACTCAGCAATTGTTTTCGCCTGGAAAGTAGAAGAGGGGCCACATTCTTCTGACACCACCAACTCTCCCCCCAGCCAGCATGGCGAGTTGGAGGTACTTACTCCCTGACTGCTTCGCCTTCTGCCCTGGAGCCTCCGCGTGTCAGAAGGTGACGGTGAGTGCGCAGAGCAACCAGCAGCAGCGCGACCCAGGAGGAGGCCACGCCTCCCCGCACCCGCAGGGATAAGGGGTCAGTGCACACCTGCGGCCGTCTTGTCCCACGAGGAACTCTGGGTGCCCGGACAATGGTGGGGTCCCGTTTTGTTCCTAGCAAAGCCGGTCGTTCGTTCCTTCATTCCTTTGCCCGCTGCTCTCGGGACTAGAATATCAATCTTCATTTGTTACATTTCATTTTTAAGACATCCCATTTTCCTCAATTCATGCATAGTATATTCCAAGTTCCAAATATTAATAAATGGTTATATCTGTTCATTCTTATTTTAGATTGTGCCCCACCAGCAATAAACTGACGGCTTTACTCCCCAAGTTTCTTCCATCCATGTCATTATGGTCAACTGGACTTTAAGAATGCAGCTCTTCCTTAATCTTTATTTGGGTGCCTTCTGACATGAGGGACTTAAGTTCTGGTACTTTATATGACCATGTCCTGCTGCTATTTATGGAATTTTTAGTATCTGACAATGTTTCACTTCTATTCACAAGGTTCCCTTTTCTTTCAGTGCCATGATATCAATTCTGATTCATAGTGACCCTATAGGACAGTGTTGATATTCCCTTGTGGGTGTCTGGAACTGTAACACTTTATGTGAATAGAAAGCGTCATCTTTCTCCCTGGTTGTTTTCAACTGCTGAACTTGGGACTAGAAGCCTGACCCTGCAATGGTTGGTTTCTGAAAATTTGGAATATTAAAAGAGAGCAGTATGCCACATAAGTTTGGCAGGGTATGCTTTGATATGTTTCCTCATCTTGCTGTATTCTAAAATTTGTAACAATATCCTACAGAACTCACAAAACTTTTTAAAGATGGTTTGCATAGATATGGGTGCTACTTAGACCTAAATACAGAATTTAGGGGTGTGTCTCATCAAGCCTGTTCATACACAGGCTGCATAAGCTGGTGAAATTCTCTCAGGTAATAGACAGCAAATCAAATCCCAAGAACCAGAAGTCAGGAAGAGTCCATTCGAACGCAGAGTCCAGAGTCAGATGCCAAAACTCCCTGAAAGTCAAAGGAGATTTTCGTGCTTGTGCCAAAACTTAGTCAAGGAGAAAGGTCACAAAAGGGAAAGTTTTAATAGAAGTATACTTTCTGTTTTCAGCAGAACATAACCTTAAGTAATACAGAGGGTAGTGAAACTCAGAATACATCCCAACTTAATTGTATAGCAGAAATCTTGGCCCCAAATAGAATATATTCACAAGAAAACTCTGAAATTGCAAGCACACCACCATGGCCTTGATTCCAACTATTATTGTCCCTAAAGCATAGAGTGAAACGAACTGCCCCTTTAGGTGTATACATCTTAATGAGAGCAGAAAGCTTCATCTTCTTCTCTTAGTGCAAGTGGTAGCTTCAAACTGCTGACCTTGTAGTTAATAGCCCAATTTATGAAGAATAAAGCACCAGGAACCCTCATAGGCTTCCCAAAATTGAAAGTTTATGAATACTGGTAGGATCATCACAGAGGCAAGAAAGAGCAGTCAGTTAGGCAGAAGGAATATAAGAGGTGTGACACTAGAAAATCCAAGAGGAAGCAGTACTTCCAGAAGAATGGAATAGTTAACAGCCACTTGTTCTTATTGTTTTGGGGTGCCATTGGGTCAGTTCTGACACATCGAGACCCTATGTAAAACAAATAAAAGCAGCAAAAAACAGTGCCTGGTGCTTTGCCTTTCTCAAACTTGTTCTTATGCTTCAGCCCATTGCTGTAGCAACTATGTCAATCCAAATAATTAATGAAGACCTTCCTCTTTTTTAAGTCCCATGGTGGTCCGCTAATTTGGCGTCAATTTGAGGATTAAGAATGTAGAGGTGGCGTTTAGTGTTTCCATCTGGAGATAGCCAATGAGAGCTCTGTGTGGGCATGGCCTTCTCCTGAGAATACTGGGAAATGAGGTAATTTTTTCTTGGAGGTAGGAGACACTATCACTCTCAGTTCACTTCCTTGAAGACTTTCTATTGACAATGTTCACTGCCTGAGACTCAATCGACAAGGCTAGCTCCCAGTGAGACCTCCCTGAGGAGAAGCCACATGGACCTACCCTGATGTAGCCAGAAACCTGGACCTAGAGAAGCCACCTGGAGACTCCTGCCAGCACTGAAATGTTTACAACACCACTGGATCCAAGACTTTCTATCGACTGGCTTGTGATCACTCTGTATTCAGTGTCATTGCACGTGTTTCATGAGTCTGAAAAGGACTTTAGAGACTAGTATCAAACATATGGGCTAGTATCAGACTTGTGGACTTGGACTAGACTGGGTTGGGATGCTTTCTCAATGTTCAATTCCTCTTGAATGTGAATATTATATATATATGCTTATGAATTTGTTTTTCCAGCCTAACCAGACTAACAAACTATTCTTCTATTTTTTAATCATAATACCATTCTCCAGGGACTGATCTCTCCTGACATGTCCAACATATTGACTTACATCTGTAAAACAAAGTCTCATCATTCTTGCTTCTATGAAGCACTCTGGCTAGACTTTGTCCAAGATAGATTTGTTGTCCTTTGGCAGCCTGTGATACTTTCTATATTTTTGTCCAGCATCACAATTCAAAGACATAGTTTTTACTTTGATCTTCCTTTTTCAATGTCCAACTACCACATGCCTGTGAAGCAATTGAAAACACCAGGACTTGGGTCAGGCACACCTTTGTCCTCAAAGTAATATGCTTGCTCTTCAATACTCTAAAGAGCTATTGTACAGCAGATTAACCAAATTCAAAGTGTCTTTTGATAGTCTGACCATTGCTTCCATGACCATTGATTGTGAATCTAAGCAAGACAAAATCCTTGACAACTTCAATCTTTTTTACTGGTCCAGTTGTGGAAATTTTATTTTCTTTTTAAGATATATTAAATGACATATTCCTTTATCATGTGCTAAATATAGAATGGAGGGATGACACTAATGCCATAAAGAGAGAGCACAAGACTTATCTCCTTGAGAAAGTGAGAAAAGATGGGAACTGTAAAGGATGTAGGGGATGCCCTTTGATCCATGATAGTGCTACATCCTAACAGTATATAATGGTTGATATGGTTTGTAACCTACTGCCTGGCTTCTAATGATGAGCATTAATATTTTCAAAATTATTGAGATCTAGTTTGGTTTTGTCACATTTATGAATTGTTTGGCTTTTGATAAAAGAATAAGTGTTTGAGGGATAGAGGAAACCTGCCCATCTATATATAACAGAATTTTTGACATTGAACTGCTAGAGAACCAAGTGAGCCTATACTGACACAATATAAGAAATAATATGATCACTAAATATTTCACATTGGCCATTTACACCTACACTTATGTAATCAGATGGGGATCATAGGATAGTGATATATTACCTCAGAGAATTATTATATGAGGGGAAAGAAACATCATTTCTCATGTTTACTCAAAGGTCCATGAGTGTCACTATGCAGTAAATATTTTTTAAACTATCTACAATATTAAATTTATGTATATTTTGACATACAGTTAGAGAATTAATACAGTATAACATTAATAAACTTAAAAATTCATTTCCCTGATTTTGGAACACAAACTAAATTCTCTCTCTATTTAAATATTAAGTAATAAGGTAGTAGAAAGGCAGAAAGGGTCTCTATTCAAGTACTCCCTCCCTTTACAAGAACACCTTGTTCTAATAAGCTGGCCTTCTGTGATGCTCACCTTCCCAGCACAATAGCTGAAATCAAAATAGGTGCATAGGCAAATGTGGTGAAAAAAGCTCATGGTACCCAGTTATTAAATAATATAGTGTCTGAGGTCTTAAAGGCTTGATGTTAAACAAGCGGCCATCTAGCAAAGAAGCAATAAGCCCACGTGGAAAAAGCACACAAGCCTGTGTGATCATGAGTTGTCAACACGATCAGGTAACAGGCATCAGAGGACCCAAAACAAACAAATATATTGATGTCAATTATGGAAGTCAGAGAAGAGACCCAATGCCTGTCTGTACACAATTGGACATTCGCTCACAGAAGGGTCACAAGGAAGGGATGAGTCAGCCAGATTGTAGTATAGCATCAATGAAACACACAATATTTCTCTAGTTCTTTAATACTCCCTCCCCCCATCCTTAATAATGAACACAAGTTTTACCTTACAAATGGTACCTTACAGTGGTATAATAGCTCTTGGCACCCAGAATTCGGCACAGATAAACCCCTCAGGAACAGTATGAGAGTAGCACTATCATGAGAAAGAGGGCAAGTGGGGGGGGGGACGGGCAAGAAATGGGGAACCATGGGGAGATGAACAACAGAAACATTGGCAAAGGAACGTAGTTGACAATGTAACATCTGAAAATAATAATAATTTATAGTTTATCAGGGGTGAAAGGTGTTTTCTTCATGTCTACAGATTCTTCGGGCTTCTGACAAAAACCAGTAGAGTTCAAACTTCAAATCCAAAGAGCTCCTTCTTTCCCCCTTTGATCTGTCAATAGCCACTAGACATGTCTCTTCACCTTCTAATGTCCTGAGTACTCCAAAGCACTGAGTGGAGCTAATCTCTTTGAAGTCTTCCTTCCTTCCTAAACCCATGTAAAGATCAAATTAATGACTTCAGGCAAGTGGGCTTACAGGCTTTCTAGTTTCATACTTCTCAATAAACATTTCTATGATGTTGATAATAAGCAGAAAAAATTAGTATAACCAAAAATAGACTCAGAAGCTGAATTAAATTCTTAAAACAGTCATGCTCAATCCTTATCTAGCTTGTCTAAATCCTTATCTAAACTATTCTATTGATTCAAAAATATGAGAGTACGTCTCTGAAAGCTTTAAACCAGATCCAGGATTTCTGTCAGGAATTTTGCCTTTTTTCAGCCATTTTTCATAAGCAGCATGGTTTCTGAGAAATTCAAATGGCGAGTTACCCTGAGCTAAAAATATACATTAAGCATATTCCTTTTTGCCATTTTAAACAGGAATAACCAAAAACTACAACCAAGCAAGCTAGTCAAAATTTTAACAGAAAACAGCCAAGTAAAGAGTGTGGCTTTGACTTCTGATGAGCCAAAGGGAGATGCAAACAAACAGCAACTCTTAATCTTATCATTTGTTTCTCTAGTACCCACTCCCAAGGTACCATAATGTGTTAGTGTGGGTAAACTAGAGAAACAAATCCACAGAAACTCACATATGTACAAAAGAGAGTTTTATATATAGGGTAAGTGAGTGTACATTCAGAAAACATCTCAACCCAGTCCAATCCAAGTCCATAAATTCAACTTAGCCCATATGTCCAACGCTGATATACAAATTCCTCCTCAACCTCACAAAACACACACAGTGACACTGAATGCAGGAGAATCACACACCAGTGTGTAGAAAACCTTTTAATCCAGTGGCAGTGTAAGCATCTCAGTGCTGGCAGGGGTTTCCACATGGCTTTTCCAGCACCCATGGCTGCATCAGGGTAAATCCATGTGACTGCTCCTCAGGAGTGTCTAGCAGGAAGGAAGCCTTACTAGCCAAAGCAGGGAACTGGCAAAGGCAGCTGCACCCTGGTCTAACCATCAAACAGCAAGACACCTGAGAACCAGGAAGTGAAACATGTATCTGCCCTTCAAGTAATCCCACATGTGTTTATCAGCCAGCTTGGCACAATAAACCTTAATTATCTCAGGGAGCACGGGAGAAAAACAGGAGCGAATACCACGGCTCAAACAGAAAGAACTCGTTTTCAAAATTATGATGGCAACATAAGTACAAATGAGTTTGATACAACTGATGTATAGATTGGTATAAGAGCTGTAAGAAATAAAATTATTTACTAAATAGATAAATAATAAAAAGATCAAATCGTTCTTACGCCATGACCTTGCTTGATACTCACCCTTGGAAAGGGAACGCAAATTATATGGATTCTATTACAAAGTGTGGTGAAGAAATCAGTGTGTCTAGATATCAGATAAAAAAGGGATGGGGTCTTGAAGACTTGTTTCCAAACAAGCAGACATCTAACTGAAAAGCCAATTAAGTCCACATGCAGGAAGCACACCAAGATTGTAAATCATATAACTCAAAGCTGAAGGAGGACACAGTATCAGGACCTAAACTGGGAGATTCTGGTTTTCAAAAGGTTAGAGATGACAGTGGAGGCCCAAGATATAGCTGTGATATTTACACAGGAAATACGCCTCTGGTGATTTCTCTCTATCCATAATAGAGGGATGGGAAGAAACTGGTTAAATTGTCAGTTGATACCCCCTCTGATGCACATTGTGCCTAATCTGGTTTTCAACATTTTCAGTATCTCCCCCCTCACTATGCCCCCATATTTGAATTAATCTCTAATATATGTACTTTGTCATTGGGGATAACCCTCTTCCATTTTTATTAAATGTTTTGTGGCTTTTATATATGAGTTGTAGGATTGATTAGCCTTTAGGGACAGCAAGTAGAATAAAAGTTCTTGGGAGGCATAATGAGGACAGGAGTTAAATGGGAGTTGTTTGAAGTGATTGAACTATAGAATGATAAGATATCTGTAATAGCTCTCAATAAAA
This sequence comes from Nesogale talazaci, assembly GCA_004026705.1. Taxonomy (NCBI): domain Eukaryota; kingdom Metazoa; phylum Chordata; class Mammalia; order Afrosoricida; family Tenrecidae; genus Nesogale; species Nesogale talazaci. The sequence goes on along the minus strand of PVJH01044613.1, from coordinate 3,225 downwards.
TGTTTTTGGAATAAATAAGTAATTTCCTCTTTATCCTGATTTTTAAAAAGAACTTCATTTCCCCTTAATTTTAATGTTTACAAATATTGTTCTATTTTGATGATAAACACTGCTTTTATTTTTTCTATTAGTGTCACTATGTGGAATTAGTTAGACCCTATTTGTTTCTTTTACTATAAAAAGGTATATGTCAAGTTCTGAGAGATCACTAACATTTTCACATATAACAGGCACTCAAATAATAACTGATTTAACAATTAACTTTCTAATTTTTATTCCATAACATGTCTACCAAAGCAGTCTTGAAAAAGACCCAAATTTTGTTATTTAATTTAAAAATATCAAAATAAATTTCCAAGTGAGAACAAGTTCCCTATTTCCATCTCTAATTTTAAATATATGCATAAAGTATATGAAATACACATAGTATACATTCAATTAAAATGTGTATTTCAGTTGCTTCCACAAATATACATTGTCAAATATTGAATCTTATACATTATTGATCTTCATAGCCTAAAATAATTGTTTAAAATGAATGTACTAATATGGTTTAATAAGATAAGGGGGTTTGTGATTTTAAAAATACTTCATATTTTGGTTTATAGTCAGAGAAATAAAATTGCTAAAGAAATAAAATTGTAATAAATCCAAAGGGAAAAATCTATGGTTCTCACAGATTCTCATGAGTGAAGCTACAAAATAGTATCTAAACGCTTTTGTGAAGAAGAAAAATGTAACTATTTATTCTGAAATTCAAATTAATTAAAGTCAAGGGACCATATTCCCGTAAGACGTCACCAATCATTTGTACCTTGGGACTCTGTGTGTTGCTTATCACATTACTGGTCTCGCTCATAAATTGATATTTAATCATCACTATTCAGCTGAAAGGATGCAAATACATTATCTTCTGCCCAAGCAAGTTAACTGTTCAGATGATGGCCTGTGCACAAGTCAGGAGATAAGGCCATGAAGAAACTGGCCATAAAAATATGCTTTTATCTGGTAATATGCTTCTATAACAATAAGAACATGCTATTTATTATCTTTGGAAACCTAGATTATATTGATTCAAAATTTAGCTCATTTCAAAATAGCATTGCAATAATTAATCAAATTGTTTCATATATTCTAGAAACATAAATACTGTGTAGAATGAACTTTGAAAATTGTAGTCAGCAGTCAGCAGTGAAAAATATTATGGCATAAGTTCGTCAAATGTGACAATTTACTAAGAACTAGGTCCACTTAAAGTAATTTAGTTAGTATATTACTTTATATTGCTATGGAATTAATGACATAATTTGTCCAAATTAATCATTAACCAAATCTATCCAAATGAAGACAGGGAATTGGCAGATAGTTGTTCAGCAACAATTGATTAATCATCTAATATATTTGTGTATGTGTGTGGGTATATGTGTGTGTATTTATATAAAATATATATTATATATATCGAAGCATGCAAGATGACTTTTGCAGTCTGAAAAGCAACATAGAAACTAGATTGAATGAACCTAAATTAAAATATAGTATATTTATTATTAAATAAAGAAATTTGGGGAAGGAAATGGGGAAAATGACTTAACATACTCTGCTGTGTTAACAACAGTGTGTGTGAGCATTATTATCAATATAATTTTAAAGATGGCCAAACTGAAACTCATATAAATCAAGGTTTTTTTTATCTTTCAAATTTAGTGAGTTTGTTGACAGAATCAGCTTGAAAGTTTGAGCTGATTTGAGCTTTGATGTGTTTAATATACAATTCTATCTAAATATTAAAGTAATACACATAAATTAATGTGCTTATTATTGGTCTTGACATATAGAAATGCAGTGGATATTTGCCAACTGACCAAAGAACAATATGCAATGAGAAATGACCATCCCTCACACTATAAGTGGATTCTCCCAAACTACCACAACGCTAACATCAACATGAAAAAAGGAAATGACACGTCAACCATAGACTTCATTTTCCTTGGACTATTTCCTGACATGGGAAATACCAGCTTTCTTGTCTACATCATTTTTCTTAACTACATTGTCGCCCTCTTTGGAAACACCATTCTGTTCTTACTAATTTGGATGGATTCCCGACTGCACACTCCCATGTATTTACTTCTCAGCCAACTTTCTCTCATGGATTTAGTTCTCATCACCACCACTGTTCCTAAAATGATCACTGACTTCTGGTTGGACAGGAAAATTATCTCACAGATAGCCTGTGGAACACAGATGCTCTTTTACATAACCATAACAGGTTCTGAATGTATGCTTTTGACTCTGATGTCCTATGATCGCTATGTTGCTGTCTGCAACCCACTGAGGTACCCCGTCATTATGACACCCACAGTCTGCCTGCAGATGGCTGTTTCTGCCTGGACAGTGGGATTTCTAGATTCCTTAGTCCACACAGCATATGTTATGCATTTACCAGTCTGTGAGTCCAGAGAGATTCACCACTTCTTCTGTGAACTCCTAGCTGTCCTGCAGCTCTCCTGTGATGACACTTCTATGTATGAAATGATTTTGTTTATCACGGGAATAGTGTTCTTCCTCATTCCTTTTGGGCTCATTCTGGCCTCCTATAGTCTCATTTTCTTGAGTGTATTTCGTATGAAATCTAAGAAAGGTAAGAAAAAAGCCCTGGCTACCTGCTCGTCCCATCTCACTGTGGTAAGTTTCTTTTTCGGTTCAGGTATCTTTGTACTCATGGTATCTTCAACCACATACTCAGCAGAGCAAAGCCAGACTCTTTCCTAGTTCTACAACATTCTAACACCTATGTTAAACCCCATTATCTATAGCCTAAGGAACAAGGAAGTGGTAAGGGCTGTAAGGAAAGTACTGGGAATAGATTCTCAGATAAAGGACAGGCATTAGAGTTTTGACAATATATTTCATCCTGGTCTTTCCCACACGGTCTATAAAATAATTGAAGTAGATCAACAATTATTTAAGATCCTGAAAATCATTAGCCTCCAAATTGGAAAGCAAACCATAAAATACACAGGATATTGTTGTATTATGAGAATATGGTATCATCCAGAAATTTTACTAGCAAATGTCATAACTAGAAGACTCATTCTCAGAATGCCATCTTTATGTGTTATTCCATAATATGTTATGATTATCAAATCTCGACACCTGATCTTACCCAAAGACTGAAAAGTGATGATTATCAAATCTCTAACCTACTCAAATAGACATTCAGTT
>PVJH01044612.1:0-12889 GCA_004026705.1 Nesogale talazaci | reverse complement strand
AGGACCAGTGCTGAAAGTGGTGATACAGGGAGGGTGGAGGGAAGGCAGGGTAGAAACGGGGAACCGATTATAAGGATCTACATATGCCCTTCTTCCTGGGGTACAGACCACAGCGAAGTGGATGAAGGGAGATTTCGGACAGTGTATGATATGAGAAAATAATAATAAGTTATAATTTATCAAGGGCTCATAAGGGAGGGGGCAGAGAAAGAGGGGGACATGAGGAGCTGTGATAGCAAGGGCTTAAGTAGAGGGCAAATGCTTTGAAAATGATGAGGGCAACAAATGTACAGATGTGCTGGACATACAATGGATGGATGGATGGATGGATGGATGGATGGATGGATGGATGGATAGTGATAAAAGTTCCATGAGCCACCAATAAAATGGTTTTTTTAAACATTTTTTAAAATGCTCACAAAATGGTTAAGGGCTCAACAGCTAACCGAGATGTATGTTACTTGAACCTTCCACAAGAGAAAAGACTTGATGAGTTTCTCCTGAAAAAAATTTAGCTGAGGACCCAGGGAAAGCTCTGCACTGCCATAAAGTATCAGAATGAGTCAAAATGGATTCTATCTTATCAGAAAAGTAGAGTACACATAAATAGGTAAAAGTTGTCTTCTAATTTCCTATAATGAAGTATTTATAAGTCAATGTCTGCCCTAAACTCTTTGACTTCATAAGAAGGGACAGATAATTCTAAACACTGAAGTGTTTTAGAATAGTCTATCATAAATATTATATATTTGTATTTAAGTTTTTAGGTACATAAAGTAAGGGTATTACTAAAGTCAGTAATCATATATGAAGTATGCAGCTTGTGCTTTAATCAAGAACAAATGGAGCAAAAGAAAAGTACAAATAATCAAGAATAGCTTCATAAGAGATCTTGAAAATAGGAATGCCATAGAACAGTGTCATAAAGAAGTCAGATGGTCCCTGGATATCAGAAAAAAATAGTGCCCAAGATCTTAAAGGCTAATCTTGAACCAAGCAGCCATCTAATTAAGGAATCAGCTATGTCTACACAGAAGATGCACAATGACCAGTATTATCCAATGACTGTAAACAATGAGATTCAAACCCAGAATACAAAATTATATCAGAGTCTAAATTCTGAACCCCTGGTATGCAGGATGCTACAGATACTACAGATGATAGTAGAAGACAATATTCATCTGCAGGGTACCTGAATCCTCACTGTCCATAGACCAGGAATGTGAATATCTCCAATATCAGCCAGAGGGCAGGGTAAAGTCATTGTTAAGAGTTGTCCTTGAACTTATATGTAAAACTTGTCTTTAGATCTCCCTTTGGATTCACTCTCAATTTATCTTAAATTTTTATAGCCTCTGCCTTTTATTAGATTGAGGAATTGCAAAGTTTTATGGATTTCATGTGATCATTATTGCTCAGTCTTTTTGTTTCTTCTTTGATCTTGTTTTGTGGGTTTTCATATATGGAAGTCTGATCGTGTTGATTTATGAAGTCAGCAACTGTAATAATAACCAGATAGAGGCACATAGAGGAAAGTGGGGGAAATGAGGAGTCAACACCAAGATGTACAAGAACAAAGAAAGTGTTCAAAAGTGAATTGTGGTGATGAATACACAGTCCTTCTTAATAGGATTGGACTATTGAATTATATTCTATGTTTGCTAAAGCTTAATAAAGCTAATTAAATAAGAAAAATAGGGTAGTCCTAGGTATAAGCAAAATTTATTGAAACTCTGATGTCCACACAGGGATAAATAAGATAGATAGAAAAAGACAAATGCAATATCTTGCAGTATAAGTAAATTAGGAACACTTTTATTTCCCACATTAAAAAATTATCATTAATTTGGAGTCAAAACATATGTCATTCTAGGGTTCAATCATATGGTGTACATTTGCTAACACAATGAGTTTGCAAACATTCTTCTCTTTTCTGGACTCTTTCACAATATCTCCCTTTGATCCTCCACCACCACTATACCTCTCACAGACAACCCTACCCCAACCCTTATTCCGATTGCTGTCCTTATGGGTTCGTCAATCCTAGGTTTCATAAACTGAAAAATAGAAAAGCATATAGCACAGCTTCATGAGGGAAATCTCCCAATGGCATAACACTGCAGAGATAACTCTCGTATGAACAACCAAAGTGTAAAATAAAATTACAGAAAATGTTGAAAACCTGATCAGTTCCAGCTTGCACCAGACAAGGACCAACTGACAACAACTTAACTGTTCAAGTTGGGTTTACCCGTTTGATTTTGTAGACTTATCTCCCCAGTCGTCTTTGTTTAGTGACTACTTTCCTCCCACCCCTCAGTTGAGGATAAAGGGAGGTCGCCAGAGTATGATTTCCTAAATAGTTTCCATACATTTATCTTGTTTTCCCACTGTTATCCATAGCCTTCTGTACACTGGAATCTCACAATGGAGGTTTTGATATGCTGAATTTGGATTATACGGCTTACAATCTTTCAGTGACTGACCATGGATACGCTTCCTCCTTAGCTGACATCTAACTTAGATAGCTGCTTATTTGGACAAAAGCCAGCTGCAATTTTTCTCTTCATCTGTTAGCCAGGCACCATCTCATTTCTTTGCCACATTTTCCTGTAGCACCCATATTAACGGATTCCTAAGGTTGAGTATTGAGCAGGGCCATGTTGTTCTTAATTGTTCTTAAATTATAGCTAGAGCTTCATGTGAGCTCCAAACCCATTCCTAGATCATGTTTTTGTTTGTTTTTTTGTTCGCTTGTCTGCTTGTGTTATCTGCCTTTGTCTCCCTTTCAAACACCTGCTTGTTAATTTAGGGTTCACAACATTATTGATCATCTACCCCTCTCCCCGGGCATAATGACTTTCCATTAATATTATCTGTGACTTGGTCCTGGGACTAGTTATCTAAAGCCCTACTGACAGAGAGATATTGGGTCAATGGAGACCAACTCCTGTCTCAGTACCTGAATTATTCACAGAGTCAATCCTTTCATGGTTGGATGCTATTTACACAAAAGGTAGGGGTTAATTGTCAGAGAAATTCACAGCAATAATCACTGAGAATGTAAGTAACAGGTTTGCCAGAATAAGACATAGCTCAACACAGCATGTAGGGCACTGTTGTAGCAAGACCTTGTTTGTCCACCTAACAGTTCAACAATCTAAGTTCAGGTGCCTTCCACTTCCTCAGACACCATATATTTTCTAACTTAAGTCCTCAGGTGACAGATGTGTTTGAGGTGGAGTAAATTATGAGATTTTTGTGACTTGATCAAAGCTCAATTCATTTAGGAATTTGGATCACCAGCTACTGTAGAGTTGATTTAAATATCTATGCCAAATGAATGTGTTAGAGTAGCTCTGTGTTCTGTAGCATCGTCAACAGCTGACTTCTTGCATTCATGTTGCCAAGGTTCTTTTCAGAGGAACCTCCTGATGCTCTCCAACATTCACGCAGTTGGTGAGCTTCCTAGGACAGTCAGTGTCTGCTCACCCAGGGACTTCAGATTGATGATAGCTGAGGTTTAAATGGATTCGGGTAGTTGTAAAATGTATCCTTTTATTTCCAAGCTATTCTTTTACTTTTTATATTTTCATCTGAAAAATGTTTTATGTATATTGTTAATCTGATACAATACTTGAACATTTTTAATATCTAGCATATAGAGTTTTAATTTACCCTTCCATTAGTATTATCAGAAACAACACTCTTATGCTTCAGAAATCATATTGGTAATATTTAAACAGTAATATTTGTACCTGTATTGACTCATCAGAAATAATATATTAGAATGATTGGTTATCCCTCAACTTTCTAAGTGATGGAAAGTGTGCTGAATGTAGACAATGAAACTTTCTGTCTTTTTATGATTATAAATGAAGAAAATTGTATTTGTGGAGAATCATTCCAACTACAGGAACTACTATTTTTATTTTTCCTTCATTTTTTCCATCCGTGACCATGGCAGTAAGAGATTTGTTTTCCCTCAAAAGCTTTGTCTCTCCCAAATATGTCTGGTTGCATAAAAGGACCCAGTATACTGAGGTCAGTTCTTTTCTTTAGACTGCTCATATCATCAGAAGTGATTTCTTTTGACTCAACTCCCTACAAAAGGCCAAACATTGTAACAGTTTGATGTGTACTAAAATGTGAGGTATGTAATGAAAATATTTTGAAATCATTTCATGACACCCACAGCAAAACTATTTCTCTAAATTTGAAAAAAATAGTTCTACCAGTCCTCTTTAGCACCTGCTCCCTCTCTGCAAATATACCTGTTTCATCATGTGTAAGTGCTTCCACCAAATGAGTCAAATAAGACTGAAGGAAAGTCTAAACAGTGCATGTACTTCAGACTATAAATCACACATTCAAGTTTTGTAAAGTGATCATACCTGCTCCCATTTGTCATCAATCTTAATGAGACTAGCATGCAAGTCTTCACATGATTTCTTACTCTCCTCCCAAGATTTCTCTTCTTTTGAGAAATAGTAACAGGTTTCTTCAAAACAAGATCATTTTTCTTGGCAATAATCACAGGCAGTTTGTGGAAGATAAAAGACAGAAATATCATCGCCCACATATATTTCACCGTTTGCTTCAAAATGACTTCTAAGAGAATAGGGGAGTTCTCTGTCCCCCAAAGTTTTCAGGTTGGGAACAGCTTTATGCCAGTTCTGTAGGTCAGATTACAGTTGAGGGAGACACTGTCTGTGACACACCCAAGGTCACTGTAAAGACTGCACTTGGACACCTAGGAGTCTCAACTAGAAACCAAGTACAAGGTGACAGAATATCAAAATTTCAGGAAACTACAAGTTAGGAAAAAGTCATCCCCAAGTCAAAAATAATAATTCAGGTAACTGAATCAATATGCAGAAAGGCAAAACAAAGGGGTAAAATTGACAACATAAGAGAGGCACAATGCTGCCTTTTAGGAAAGTGAAAGGTTCACTTTAACATAATAAAGAAAATTAACATAGTGAGAGACAAGGAAAGATAAAGTCTTAAAATTATATTTTAAAATGAGACTAAAGGGAACAAAGCAACTCAAAAACAAAAACAATCTGCCAGGTATCACCTGAAGTAATACTTTGAGGAGCTGGTACAGTTGGCGCTCCAGTATTTGCCACTTCGTATCTGCAGGTTCCTTTTAAAGCTTCATCTGCACTTTAAAATCAAAATCATAAATGACCTTAATTGAAGATCGGATTATGATAATCATTGGGTGTAATTTTAAATATGGGATTTATGCTAACTAGCTACAGAGCATAAAAATATTTTATTTCAAGTATTTATTTAATCTTTCATAAATTATCTATCAGACGTTAACCTAAGCGCTCAGAACATGGCCTTTGATTTACATGAAAAAGTAGTACAAATTATGCATTGATAACCTTCTCTTCTGCACCTCTTCCCCCACATGCAAATATATCCATTCATTATTTTAGAAGAAAATTCCACATCCCACAGAATAAGATTAGCCCCCATATTATCCATGGAAATTCTTCTTATTCCATTAATAATGATGGGATGATGTAGAGAGGCATGGAAAACGCAGGTCCTGGGCAACATGGATTGAGGCAGCATGTATATTCGCTCTTATCTTCTTGGTCTTCTTCCAGTTTTCAGAAGATAAGTTCACTTCTCAATGAAGAGCTTTGCAACTTCAAGTACTATTAATGGAAACTCCCATTGTTGTACTTGGGCTGTTAGATGTCATTGAGCCAGTTACAATCCAAAGCAACCCTAAGGGCAATGGAAACAAACACTGCCAGGTCTTACAGTGCTTGAGTCCATTGTTGAAACAGTGTTGTTACAGTGCCTGTGCTTGAGTCCATTGTTGAAACAATGGAATCATTCCATCCTCTTCAGGGCATACCTATCGTTCATTGTACATCTACTTTAACGAGCATGATGTCTTTCTTCAGAATAGGCCTCTCCTGACAAGTCCAAAATGAAACGAAGTCTCACCAACCTTGCCTCTAGGGTGCATTCTAATTATGCTGCTTCCAAGACAAATCAGTTTGCCATTTTAGCAATCAGTAGTACTTTGAATTGTTTTTGCTGCAATTCATATGTATCAATTCTTCTTCAGTTTGCCTTACTCAATATCCAATTTTCATATGCAGATGAGGCAATTAAAGACCCTGGATTGGGAACACCATATTCTTCACGGAAAGATGCTTACTTTGGAATATCTAAAGAGATATTTTGCAGCTGAACTACACAGTGCCATGTGTGCTCTCATCTGCTGCTTCCATAAACGCCGATGTGGATCCAACAAAGACAAATTCCATGAGAACTTCAATCTCTTTTCAGTTTGTCATGATTGTGCCTACTGGTCTAGTTGTGAATATTTAGTCTTCTCTACCTGGATTTATAATTCAAACTTTAGAAAGCAACCCTTGATCTTCATCACCAATTCCTCAAATCCTCCACAGATTCAACAAGCAAGGTTGTGTCCTCCACAGGTTGGTTGTTAATAAGCTTTCCTCCAGTCCTGATGCCACATCAACCTACATGCAAGCCAGTTTCTCTGATTATTTGCTCAGCACAGAGATTGAAGCAGTATGATAAAAGGAAAAAACCCTCTCACATATCTTTCCTGAATTATTAACACAACTGCCTCTTGATTCATTTCTAGTTCTGCATGAGCACAATAAAGTATTCTGCAATTCTTCCCAAAGCGACCCATAGTTTGTTATGATCAACACCACCTCACTCTTCTCATGGTTATCTATTGCTTGCTATCTACATAATCAGATACCTTTCCTGACTCAATGAAAGACAAATAAACATATTTTCTATATTCTCGATTTTGAGCCAACATCCATCTGACATCAGCAATGATATCCCTTCTTCCACATTCTCTTGTGAATCCTGCCTGAACCTATGGCAACTCCCTGTCAATGCACTGCTGACACCATTGTTTGGATGACCTTGGAAAATATTAACATGTGTCATTGTTCTATAATTTGAGAATTCTGTTGGTCCACCTTTCTTAGGACTGGGTAAGAGCAAGTTTCAGAGACTATACTGACATCCTCTCTTCTCTTTTCTTTCATTCACACCTCTGGACAATATTGTGTGAAAGGAAAACTGAATAAAAGAAAAATAATGAGAATTGTATCATTATCAATGCTATCATAATGACCACCATCATGATAGCTGCTTTCAGTTAAATACCACAGTTTACAATGATTCTACAGCAGTTCAGCAAGAGTTCTATCTCGCATTCCATCCTGAATCACCATTCTCATAAAATTTATGAGTGCATGACAGTCACACATGTATCTTGCTCGCATGATTTCCAGCATGAGAAGAAAACAGAGGATGCCCAAGAATACTGCAATAAAATGGAAATGTATATTATATTATGAGCATTTAAATGTCTCAGAACTAGAAAAAGATGAAAATTTGTTCTATTCTGCTCATGGATGTCATTGACTATTTCATATTATTAGATCCCTTAACATTTAAGAGACCAGTCATATAACAATAAACATAAAAACAACTATTGTTTCATTTCATATTCATCATTCTTACTTGTTATTATATGTTCAGAAAGGAGTGGGCAAGAATTACATCTCCTCTTTTAAGCTGAATGTGATTTAGAATTTTTGTCCCTTGAATTAGATAAGTCCAGTTCCATTGATGCCCCTCTCTCTTCAGTCATTTTGGTGTTCTACAAACATAAACCACAAAAAATTACTTCCCCCAGAGGGTAATTTGTCCTTGCCCCCTCGCCTATCTAACATCATACTAAAGGTCCTAACAACATAAGCAAAAGAAAAGACATCAAAGGTATCCATCCACCTGGGAAAGGAAGAAGTGAACTTACTATTACTCACAGACTATATGATTCTATACATTGAAAATCCCCTAAATACACAAGCGGAGTATTGAAAAAAATAGAGGAATATGGCAGAGTGACAGGATACAAGATCAACAAAGAGAAGTCTTTCGGTCTGCTATACACATCACACAAGTGCACAGAAGAGACCATTAAAAAAGTTGTAACTTTTATCATAGCCAAGCACAAAGTGAAATACCTAGGGATATATCTGACTTAAAAAAAAAAGACTTGTACTATGAAAGTTATAAAACTTCTAGAAGAAATCAAGAGACACTACAAGAAATGGAAGAATATACCATACTTGTGGATGGGAAGACTCAATATATTGAAGATGTCAGTTCTACTGATTATACGCACTATATAAGTTTGATGCTTTTCTGATACGAATATCATCATCTTTTTTCAAAAAATTGAAAAAACTGATGATCACCTTAATATGAAGAGGGAAGAAGTCCAGAATCAGCAGAGAACTCCTCAAGAAGAAGGACAAAGTAGGAGAATTTGCTCTACCTGACTTTAGCATTTATTACACAGTCACAGTCATTAAAACAGTGTGGTACTGGTATAACAAAAGAAACTCAGACCATGGAAAAGAGTTGAAGAGCCAGAAATAAAAACATCAGCATACAGGCAACTAATTTTTGATAAGGGCCCCAAAAATTTCAAATCGGTAGCAGTTACCCTTTTCAATAAATGGTTCTGGAAAAAATGAAGTCTACCTGCAGAAAAATGAAGCGAGACCCTTACCTCACTCCATGCACAAAATAAACTCATGGTGGATCACAGACCATGAGGTATATCCCCAAACAATTAAGGCCATCAGTCAGGGAATTGAGATGAACCTGAGAACCTTGGCACAGGGAATACACAGTCTGTCAGAAATAAGGAAGGACACAAATATAGAGGAGTCACAAATTGACAACTGGGATATACTGAAGATACATCACCTGTGTACATCAAAAGAAGTCAACAAGAGAGTAATAAGAGAGTCCCCTGACTGGGAAAATATCTTTAGCAATGAAAAATCAGACAAAGGCCTTATTACTAAAGTCTACAATACTCTGCAAGCTTATGATAAGAGAAAAACTAACAGCCAACTGAGGAGGTGGGCAAAAGACCTGAACAGAAGTTTCATGGGGAAGAATAAATACCAAATGGCCAAAAAACACCTGGGAATTATAAGTCATTAGCCAAAAGAGAAATGCAAATTAAAACTACTATGAGATACCACCTGCACCCTCAAATATAGCCCAATTCTAAAAATCAGGAAGCAGCATGTGTTGGAGGGGTTGTGGTGAGATCAGAACTTTCCATCCACTACTGATGAACCCGTAGGTATGAACAGCCTTTATGGAAATTGATCTTCTAAAACAGATAGAAATTCAGCTACCTTATGACGCAGTAATCCCCATACTGGGCATATACCCAGAAATGGCAAGAAACAATCCACTACCAAATATCTGTGCTCCTATGTTCATTGTAGCAGTTTTTAATTACAAGGAGTTGGAAGCAACCCAAATTTCCATCAAAAGACGAACGGTTTAGAAATGATGGTACATACATATAATAGAATACTATGAATCACTGAAAAGTTATGATGAACGCACGAAGTATATCACTGCATGGGAAGAACTGGAGGAAATCATGCTAAGTAAAGTAAGTCAAGTGCAAAAGGACAAGTAAGTCCACTGAAGTAAACCTTAAGAAGGGTGTGGGGGCATGGGGATAAAGGCTAGTGAATATAAAAGTTAATAAGGCAAGACCCAGGTAATATGTCAGGGAACAGATCAAGTCCAGGGCTACCTATGGTAGCCAACTATGAAGCAAGGAGACAGAGGCAATTGTAATGTGTAGCGGGGAACAGGGCACAAACTCAACCAAGGGGAGGCTAAAACTTTCTCTCCAATATTTAATAAGCTATAATCAATTTGACATCAAGTTAGGAACATATATCATGAAGTAAAACTTAAATGCGTGACCAAATAAGAACTTCAGAAAAGTGGATTAAAGAAGCTGTTTCACTGGGTATATTGAACAACCTGACTGTTTTAACAGTCCTCTGAGATTGGTACCTAAGAAAAAAGATCATAAATTGTACCTGGACATTATCTTAAGTTTCAATATAGTTTCTAAAGAATTTAATAAGTGACAAAAATAATTGGAACATGACATTCTAACAGTTCTAAATTTCATCCATCTCTTGTGTAATTGTATCTCTTCACTTCAAAAACTCTAACCAGACTCATTGCAGTCCACTTGATTCTATTTCTGAGATTTAAAATGTTCACGGGAGCAGGTGCCTCACTGTTCTACCACACAGAGATGGTCAGGTTTTGAATCTTCTACTTTGAGGTTAGCAACTCAGTCCATAGTCCACTAAGCCTTTAGTGCTCCTCCCTCGGTTCCTGGTGCCACAGCCATATTCTGAAACTGAAAAGAATCACATGCACCCTCCAATTTGACAAACTTACAGACTTGTCATATTATCATATAACAGACATTGTTTATTTTCCTGTTTGATCACTGATCACATAGGCATTGGACTCTATGAGAGAACACCAAAGTCATGGGAAGAAGAAAAGAGAGATTGAGGAAAAACAAAATTTTTGAGCCTAACAAGTCCACACCATGGAGACTGTTTTTCAACAAACGAAAAATGACCTTGGAGATTATAAACAAATTTTAAAGTTTAGACATCTATGAGTTTATCATCATCTACAGAACAAAGTTAGCATTAAGAATGTGTTAGTTTTGACCCAAACTTCAATTATTTTTACAAATCTTAAACTCCCCCTACTTTCCACAAAGTTTACTATGCAAAATTCTACATAGCCTTTCTTTCCTCATAACGGTGAAAGTAGACAGATGCAACACATACACCCGCTGGACAAAATACCTGTCTGTGTCTCTGTCCAAGGATTTCACCAGCTGGAGAAGTTCCGTGAGCAATGTGCTATCACGGCAGATCTTTGACTTTGGTTTTGAGAGTAAGAGGCACTCCAGATAGATATGGCCGGTCCTCAGCGTGGCCACATTAGAAGAAAGGGGGTGGAGGACCTTCTGACAGTGTACACTCCCACACAAAAAGCATTCACTGAGGTCAGTTCATGTAATCTCATTTGCTCCCAACAATGTATCAGTCAACAGTCATAGGACAGAACTAAAATGTGACATGTGAAGGACATTGAGTGCATCGGTGTAAACCTGGGTCTTGGCAGGTTTTCTGGAGCTTGTAAAAAAGGTGGTCATTTCAACTTAGAAAATAACTTACAACAACAATGTTACACATGCAGAGATTAGAAATAAAATACTCATTCAAGTAAGTATAACTGATACAATTTCACCTTTACAAATAAGTCTAGATCACAACTGCTGCATGCAAATACACTTCAAGAACTTCATGGGGGAAAAGTAATTAAAGGATAATGTACCGTTTTCAAGTTTTTCAGACCCCCTGATATAATAATAGATGTCATTGAACATGTCCATAGCGTGAGTTCAGGGCCGCTGTGTCGGGCTGCACGAGAAGATGGCGGGCTCCACAGGAGTTAAAGTTCCTCATAATTTCCGCTTGTTGGAAGAACTTGAAGAAGGTCCAAAAGGAGTAGGTGATGGTACAGTTACTTGGAGCCTTGAAGATGATGAAGGTGTGACCCTTACCAGGTGGACAGGCATTATTATCAGGGCACCAAGGACAAATTATGAAAATAGAATATATAACTTGAAAGTAGAATGTCAACCTAAATATCCAGAAGCACCTCCATCAGTTAGATTTGTAACAAAAATTATTATGAACGGAATAAATAATTCCAGTGGAAAGGTGGATGCACAGTATAACAGTATTAGCAAAATGGCAACATTCCTATAGCATTAATATTGTGCTTTAAGAGCTAAGGCAGCGAATGATGTCCCAAGAAAATATGAAACTTCCACATTCACCAGAATGACAAACATATAACAATTGATTTTAGTAGATCTCAAACTTGTCTCACATCAACAACCTTCTACTAATGTCAATGTCTTCACTAAATATCACAATGCAAAATACCCACACATTAAGTGAAAGAATTCCACCTGGTAAACATGACCTGGACATTTGTAAGAATATACCAAACATATGTACACCCATTATGTTTTCAAGTCACAGGAGGAAAAATGCAGCACTTCTCCCTTATCAAAATACTATCACGTAAGCATAATCTTGGAGTACTGAAAACAACTCAGGTGTACATGATTGCTGAAGAAGTGTCAGGTGGCTGTGGAAGGATACACGCATGTTTGTGAAAAACAATTTCCAGCATCGAGAGCATGCTTTACCCACCTTGCTTAATGAAAGAGCTGCAGTGAAAAGTATTTAAAGTAGTAGGTATAATGAATATTGTTGCAATTGTGTTAAATTTTGTAGCAGTGTGGGTGCTGACTACTATTGGTTTTAAAAATAAGTTCAGGATTGTTTTGATATCTGTATTTATAAATTTAAAAAGTGGGGGGCGTTGATGAATTTCTATTGAGTCATTTCTCTGTGTGACATGTCAAAGACATGGTACATATTTATTTACAGTCTTCCCTTAACAAACCATGCATTAAGTTTAAGTGAAACCAACACAAAAAGAAAAAGGTGTATGCATATGTGGTTTTAAGATGAAAGTCATAAAAAACGTAAATAAAATGTGGAAAGTGTCTGAGAAAAAAAGAAAATGCACATAAGCTCTGTCCTCTATTTTAGTAAACATTTTAAGTATATCCTTATGACTAAATAGATTGCAGTAGGTATATGTATTTCCTCTATTCGAATAACTGTTTGAATAGCAATTTGTATTTCATTCTCAATCTTCTTAAAATTGCCCAAGAAAATATACTATTAATAAAATAACAACAGGAAAAATGCAAAGGTCTACTGTGCTGAATGGGTTTGAATATGACATATTTAAGCATACAAATAAAAATCACCTGTTGTGATCATTGTGACTATTATTTTCCCAGAAGTCTTTAAAAGTTTGTTTTAGTTCAATTCAATTAGTAGCAAAATGT
>PVJH01044611.1:0-12896 GCA_004026705.1 Nesogale talazaci | reverse complement strand
CCCGATATCGCTGATGACAAATGGATACAAAGGCAAACAAAGTAGAAGAAATGATGGTACCCAGCTAACAAATGATTGAATGCCTGGAATCTCAAAGACTTGAAGATAATCGAGTCACCATTCAGCGCAGAAACAGCAAAGTCCACATGCAGGAAGCACACCAGCATGCGTGATCAAGAGGGGCCAAAGGGAGCAGATAATGAGCACCAAAGAACAAGAATGACATCATTACATAGGAGGAGGAGAGCAGGGTGGGGACCTAAGGCCCACTGGTGGGTAATTGGTTGCCCCTTTACAGGAGAGTCACGGGGAGGAGACAGACCAGTCGGGGGGCAGCCAGGCAGTGATGATGCACACAAGTTTCCTCTAGTTCCTGAAGCCTTCCTCCCTGTCCCCCAACCATCATGGTCCCAACTCTACCTTGCAAATCCAGATGGACTGGAGAAGTCACACTGGCATAGAGGGGAGCTGGAGATATGGGGAAACCAGGATGGATGGGCCCCTTCGGGCCAATGGTTAGATTGGAGATGCTGGAAGAGTGGAGAGAAGTGGGGGTAGAGAGACGGAACCAACAACAAGGGTATATACACAAGCTCTTATTTGAAGGACGGGCATCAAAGGAGTGAGTTGGGGGAGAGGTCAGGCAGTGGCAGTGTACGATATGACAAAACAATAACAATGTATAAAGTATTGAGGGTTGGAGGGGAGGAGAGACCAGGGGAAGAGGGGAAGGAATGGAAAAGCCGATACTAGGGGCTTAAGGGAAAAGGTGGGCGATTGGAGAACAATAATAGAAGTGGACATGAGAGGGTGCTTGATGAGTATGCTTATTTATATATTGTGAAAAACTATGTATGAGCCCCCAATAAAATGATTGGGGAAAAAAACTGGGTGTGTATTATGGTCATGTGTGTCATATGGTCAGAAAAATACGGTAATTTTACCACAAAAACTGTATTAAAATGGGCTGGAAAGCTCAGCTAGTACCCAAGTATATACGTTAAAGACTTTTTTTTAATAAAGAGAAGGGTCGCAACCTTGAAAATCTTCCAATCCCCCTTACCTATTCGATCTAAACACTGATCTGTGATGATCAAAGAGAGGAAAGTAAAACTGAAACTGACTTCCATGCTTTTAGGGCACACAAGCTAGTTTCAAACAAGTTGGCACTGTTTCCATCATCACAGTAGCGTGAGAGCCAAGTGAGCAAGGAAACATCTTAAATAAATAAAGATAGTGATGACATCAAAGTTTTCAACAGTAATAGGAGGAGAAATATTGTAGAAACTTGCATTACTTGGAAATAATTAAATTTTTCACACAACACTTTTTATAAAGCAAAGAAGATATTAGGATTTTCTTATTAAATAAGTAAAGCTTGGACTGACTTCAAAATTTCAGCAGCAACAATAGAAGTGAAAGTACCATGGAATAATTGGGTTGTGAGGTGAAAGTAGTGATAATTCTAGAACTGTATACCCTAGTATAGCCAATATTCTTTGCCAGTATCGTTAGTCAAATACATCAATTCTTCTTCATGTTTCACTGTACAGTTTCACATGCCTATGAGGCCATTGAAAATACCATGGTAAATGCATGGCTTCTAACCTGTTAAGTGCAAATTGATAAGAATATCTTTACAAACTTAGGCTAGAAGACATAAAAAGAAAAAGAAAATGATTGCTATAAATCGCTATACCACAATATGACATTTTTGTTAAACAAAATACATAATTCTTAAAGTTCAAAAGAAACAACTAAGAAAAAGTAATTGTAACACATGTAGCTGGAAAATGATTCTTTTCCAAAGTTAATAAGGTTGCAATTCTGTCCTATTCAATTTGATTGAATAAAAGGAACTCATTTACAGGGACTATCCATGTTTATTCTCCATGTGGATTCAATTACAGGAATTCCATGTGACAGAGTAGAACTGCCCCATTGAGTTTTATATGCTATGACGTTAGGGCAACAGATCACTAAAACTTTATCCCTTAGAGCTTTTCTCTCCTAGAGCTGCTGTGTAGATTTGAACCACATTAGTTAGCATCCACACACTTAACTGTTGCACCATCAAAACTCTTCAAAATCTATAGCTACAATAAACTCCTAGAAATCAATAAAAAAAAAGTCATTAACTCGGCCTGAGCCCTGGTGGTTTAGTGGTAGTTTGTGGGACTGCAACCCACAGGGTTGACAGTTCAAATCCAGCAGCAAGGCTGGGCTTGCTACTCCCACCAGGGCAGTGATGCCACACACACACACACACACACACACACACAAAAAAGTCATTAATTCAATTGAATAATGAACTAAATCTCTTCAGTTGTACTATAAACATAAATAAACAAAAATTACCACAGACGTGAAAAAGTTGTCAGTTTTATTATTTGTTGCTGCTATTTTTATTGTTGTCAAAAGCCTAATTAGGGAAATACAAAATGGTTTTTGTGGCTGTTGGTTTTTTAACCATTATTGTTACTAGGGGATGGTTTTCAGATCAAATCGGTTCTGCATTTCATAATTCATACACCTTTTACTTCCTGTCATTGCAATTCCCACAATGTAGCATTCTTTATCTCATTTCCTTCTTATGTTCCACTTCTTCTTCACCACCTCTTTCATACTTTTGAACTTTTCCTTGGGTAAAGTTCTTTTGATCTCAAATTGTTCATGGTTCTGAAGGGGGTAGGAAGGTGTACCTCTCTAGACATCTCTAGAGAAATATATGTGACGTGTAAGATTCTATTTTCTACTATCAGAAATGTAAAAATTAAAGTCCAACAGTACAAATTTTGGTTCGAGATACAGACAGTGAGAATCCTCATACATTGGTCGAAAGGATTATAAGTAAGAGCAATCTGTTGGGAAAATGTTCTAATATTACCTTTATATCTGAACATATGCATGTCCTATGATCCAGATACACTTACACATGTTTATGAAGAGACAGAGAAATACTGTATATAAATAGCAATAAAATAATAGGAACTCAACAAAAAAAAAGACAAACTAGAGCACGTTATTAACACAGAACAATATTCTACAGCAGTAAAACAAAGGAATTGCCAGTATACATACTGGCGTTCATGAATTTCAAAAAGCAAAATGGTGAGGAAAAGCAAGTCACAGAACAACACATACAATGGATACCGTCAATATAAAGTTATATACCATTTAGAAAAGTGTGATAAATGCATAAATACATGTGATACAAAAGACAGTAGGAAGTTGCAAGGGCGAATGTGTCTATGGGAAACTGAGAAAACCTCATAATTTATGGGACATTGACTAGGACTTTGAACATTAGAGAGAAGATATATAAAGGAAAACCGAAGATGGAGTACATGTAAAGATAATCCAGGGGCTGAGCCCCGGTGGCGCAGTGGTTGTGTGTGGGACTGCAGCCCACTGGGATGGAGGTTCGATTCCAGCTCCACGGAGCAAAGGCTGGGCCTCCTACTCCCACCACCTGAGGGCGGTGATGCCCAACAACAACAACAAAACAAAGATAATCCAGGCTGAAGAAAAGGTGCTAGCATTGCTATAGATGTTATTCAGAGACAATGTAACTGAAAATTAAGGCATTTAACAGCAAATTATAGGATGTAGGTCTAGAGAGAGGTTCAAGCCATGGAGCTATCTCAAACACACTAAAGCGAGAAGGGCCCATTACTCATAAAAGGGATATTCATTATTGCTTCTAATGAGTGTGAGAGAACAAACATCAAAATCTGGGTAGAAAAATGCCTGCATTGGCCCTGAAATCTTTAATGCAAAATTAATTTATACTTAGGGACATATATTTGGGGTATGTCCTTTGCGAGAGCACCTTCTTGCACATGACATCAAGGCAGTTATTCCCAGTTCTGTCAAGGCTGACGAAATGAATCCAGGATGAACCAGGATTTGTGAAATGTGCAAGGACCATAATCTGTGAAGCACCCCCTAACACTGATGAACCCAGAGGAAATTATGCTGTGTGAAATAACTCAATCACAACATGAAAAATATTATATGAAACCACTCTTTTTATTTTCAGTGATTTTATTGGGGGCTCTTACAGCTCTTCTAACATTCCATTCATCATTTGTATCAAACATATTTGTACACATGTTGCCATCTGCATTTCCAAATATTTTTTACTTAAACTTTGGTATAAGCTCCTCTTTCCCCCTCCATTTTTTATAAATCATTTTATTGGGGGCTTGTACAACTCCCATCACAATCTATACATATGTCAATTATATGCAAACCACATGTGCACACTTGTTGCCATAATCACTCTCAGAACATCCTCCCTCCACGTAAGCCCCCAGTACCAGCTCTCCATGTTTCTACTCCCTCCACACTTCCCCTCCCCCATTAACCCTTAATAATTTATAAATTGCTATAACCTTTTCATATCATACACTGTCTGATCTGTCCCTTCACTCACTTCCCTGTTGTCCATACCCCAGAGAGGAGGTTATATGTAGATCCCTGAAATTGGTTCCCCCTTTCTATTTCACAATCCCTCCACACTCCAAGTATCACCACTCTCACCACTGGTCCTCCAGAGATCATCTATCCTAAATTTCCCATGTTTCTGGTTCCAGTGTACATCCCCTGGTCCAGCTGGATTTGTCAGGTATAATTGGGATTATGATAGTGGGTGGGAGGAAGTATTTAAGAACTAGAACATATTTCATTGTTACTACACTGTACCTTAACTGGCTCATCTCCTCCCTGCAACCCCTCTGTAAGAGGAGGCCGCTTCACCTACTGATGGACTTTGGGTCCCCAATCTGTACTCCCCCTCATTTATAATGATATAATTTTAGTTCTTTGATGCCTGATACTAGATCCCTTCAACACCTCATGGTCACACAGACTGGTAAGCTTCTTCCATGTGGACTTTGTTGTTCCTGAGCTAGATGCCCACTTGTTTACTTTCATGCCTCTATGACTCTAGACGCTATATCTTTTGATAGCTGGACACCATCAGCTTTCTTCACTACATTTGCTTATGCACACATTTGTTATCAGCGATCATATCAGGAAGATGAGCATGCAATGTTATGATTTTTAGTTCTTGAAGCCTGACAACTGATCCTTTCAACACCTCATGGTCCCACAAGCTGGTGTGCTTCTTCCATGTGAACTTTGTTGCT
The DNA here is from genome assembly GCA_004026705.1 of Nesogale talazaci. NCBI lineage: Eukaryota > Metazoa > Chordata > Mammalia > Afrosoricida > Tenrecidae > Nesogale > Nesogale talazaci. The sequence continues at coordinate 7,743 of PVJH01044611.1, read as the reverse complement.
TCTGAGTTAGATGACTGCTTGTTTACTTTTAAGCCTTTAAGACCCCAAAGGCTACATCTTTTGATAGCTGGACACCATCAACTTTCTTCACAACCTTAGCTTATGCCCACACTTGTCTTCAGGGATCGTATCAAAAAGGTGAGCATCATGGAATGCCAATTACATAGAACAAAATGTTTTTGCACTGAGGAATTACTTGAGTGGAGATCCAATGCCCATCTGTTATCTTAATATTAACCCTAAAGGTATATGCACATTGATCTATTTCCCCATCGCCATATTTAAATATATTTGCCTATGTACATGCCTGTATTTAGACCTCTATAAATGCCCTTTACCATCCAGTTCTTTCCTCTGTTTCCTTTCACTTTCCTCTTGTCCCACTCTCATGCTCAGCCACCATTTGGGTTTCTCTCTGTTCCATTACTCTTGATCAATCCCTGTTGGACCTCTTGTACCCACCTTGTCACTGATTTTGAATCACTTGTTGTTCCCTTATCCCTGAGACCACTCTTCTTAAAAATAAAAAAATAAGACAAGGAGCAGGCAGCTCCAATGAAGTGACAGCTGGAGTTTGAACCAATGACCTTTCAGTCTTCAGTCCACTGCTTAACCCAAAGCACCACCAGCCTCCTGAAGTAGACACTAGACAATCATTTAAGTGAGGCAAAGGCAATAGAAAATAAGCAGATAATTGACACCATATCACTAAGAAGTACACTGAGCACACAAAAGTCATAGACACCAAAGTAGACAACATATTTACAAATATGTGAATCCCAGTTATATCATTTCAATTCAACTTACAGATATAAAAGTGTACAGATGGGGTCTAGCCTGTCAATCAGACCACAACCTATCAAGTGTATCTTTGTTGACACAATCATCTCATAACGAGGGTACTGGGACCCTACCTGTCTCTCTATGCATTCTCCTTCCTGCAGTGAGCCACTCCGGCACCTGCCAGAGCCCTAGCTATGCATCCACTGCCATAAGATCCACGAGGCTTTGCAGCCACCAGTCTGTGATACTCCTGCATCCTGCAGCATTGCCTGTAGCTGTCTGGTGAAGGACTTATAGACTAGTTTCATATTTTTGGACTTGATTTGGAAACTTGCCTGATCTACAACTACTTCTTGATATAAAGCTCTTTCTTACACATATGACTGCCACTGGATTTGTTTATCTAGTCAAACCGGCCTAATAAACTATGAAAAGTGACTACACATACAATCTGATAATATCTGTAATAATAAGCAGTAATTTGAATGTAAACCTAGGTAAGCAAGCAAGTTGAACAGGTATGGCTAGATGAAGAAGACTGCTCCCACGAGCTTATGTGGGTTTGATAGAGTATATTTCTACATAGATATTTGGATGTCCTATAATTATATGTATTTATATAGTAGAAGAAACTGGAGGCAAAGTTATGAAAAGTTCTTAGCTATAATCAGACACCCTATGTGACTGGACTTGGGATTTAAGACCACAGTGGGCAACCCTCTAAAATGCCATTATTGATCTTTCCCTGTTGAAGGAAAGGGGAATGCAAGGAAACAATTAATTTAAAGGACTAGTAGATCACAGGCACAATAGCCTCTGCTACTGAATAATTGGATAATTATTAGATAATTGGATAATAATTGGATAATTAGAATAATTGGATGGTGCCCTGGTATGACTACTGACCACTAGTGAATTGCACTATGCAGTCCTGGAAAGAATGAGAAAGAAATGTAAAACAAAATCCAAATAATAAATAGGATTAGCTGTCTAGTCAAATAGAGGCTGGTGGAATCCTGAGATTCTGGCCCTTAGATGCACTTCACACCTGGAGCTGAATCCATCTCCAGGGTTCACTTTACAGCCAACCAAGAGATAGACTGATAGAGTAAAATGATACTAATGAGGACTGTGCTCCCCCTAATAATCAACCAGATGAGACAAAAAAGGTGCTTTGCACCCCCAAAGCAAAATTCACAAATAGAAAGGGACAGGAAAGAAGAACAAAGGAAATGGAAAACTCAGGAATTCGGAAGACTGTAATATAGAGAGAATTATAGCTCTCATACTAAAGCAAACACGTATAAATTAGTGAATGGCATATAAGCTTGCTCTGATAACTTCCACCAAGGAAAAATAAAATGAACAAGTAAAATATTTTATCTTACAGTTAAAAAGAAAAAACTGTGTGTACCAGAGAGATGAGTGGAAAAAACAATGTTTTGAAAATGATAAATGTACAAATGTACAAATATGCTTGACACAATGGGTAGATGGATGGATTGTGATAAGAGTTGTATGAGCCTCCAATAAAATGATTTTTAAAGGACAACTTAGTCTCCCTCTTAGAAAACAGGGGTGGCATGTACATGATACAGCAACCGAATCTCTTGACGGAAAGTCAGAAATGATGGTGCTCAACTCTGTTGCTTTGAATATGTGTCACCCACCATAGTCCTAGAAATAGCTACTATTTTAATGAGGTCTCTGAAAGGACCCGTTAAACCTCTTCCACTTCATGATTTTTCCCCATTTCAGTTATTGTTTCGGCACAGTCATGTTTTACAAGTCTGGGTATTCTGATTTTTACAGATACGGGTTTTCTGATTTTGCTCCATCGGCCATGAATGAGCTGGCTTGGCACAGTTAAAACCCCAACTCTTACCTAATTTTGAATGCAGCTCAGTAAACAAGGGCTGTGTTCTCCATCTACACTCATTTAGCAAATATTTATTGAGCATTTAAAGGCAACAGGCATTGGGTCTTCATGGAGCTGGGCAGCCAGCCTCATTATACTGCTCCTCCATCCCAATGGTAGTTTTCAATGGTAATCGCCAAGTGTTGTGAGACATGATCCAGAAGTGATTAGCTACTTATTTTCATTTTCCAAAGCAGTCATTCAGTGTTCAGTCAAGTACTAATGCTTTTTAAAACCAAATGGGAAGTGTATTGAGTAAAATACTCTTAAGTGTTGGTAATAGTCCACTATTCAGAGTGATGTTTGAGACACATGAAAATAAAATCACTGGTATGATACCAACTTGTACTTTTTTTCTAATTGCTTTCTCTTTTCTTTTTTCATTCAAACTAATGTTAATTCCTTTGAAAATAAAAGCAGAGATAAAGTATGCTTGGGGTATTGTGGCTTGAATATGGAGTTCTAACAAGCTAGGAGAAAACTGAGGGAGAACAAGGTCTTTAACATCCCTTGCTATCTATTCTTCAGCTGGAAGTCTTCCCAGCAAGTTGAATTCATCCAATTTAGACATAGTGGGTCCTGTTTGTCTGGAAGATTATGTACTGAAGGGTGATCAAAAAGTGTGATGATAAATTTTAACTTATCCCTCCTTATTATTCTCTCTGTCTCTCTCTCTCTCTCCTTACCTTTCCTCTATCCACTCTTCTTTCCTCTCTTACTAAATAAGGTTCACATAACTGAGTCCCTACTCAAGCAAGGCTTCAGTAGACCCATAACTCTGCTATGGATAAAGAAAGTGAGTCTAAACAAAAGTAGGATTTGGAATGCCAGCTATCATTTGAAGATTACAACCACAGTGCTAATTGAAGAACTGAGGCAGAGCGAAGTTCAGAAAATAAATACAGCCATATTAGTATCAGATTGAAAGTAGAGAGAGCAAGGGACAAAACTGGAGCACAAAACACTTTCATTGCCAGCCCATAGGATTACAAAGAACACATTCATTTTAAGGCACTGATGGTTGGAATTCAGTTCCTAAAACACCCTATCTCATACCAGTTTCTCAGTTCCTTCCACCCACTTATAGGAATGAGACCAATGTTACCATGGTCAGAAAAAATAAGTCCAACAATTGTCAGAACAGTGAGCTGAGGAGAAAGTGAAATAAGGTAATATGGAATAGAATATTTCAATGCAATGGAAAACCCTCAGTTTCATCAACACACTGTTCTAAACACGTGAACTAACCAGCTTCTTGGGCAAACCAATACTTAGTAGTCAGTAAAGAGGGCCAAGGAGCCGTGGCTGACTTTCCCTGACTTCACAAGGGGAGAGGAGAAAGCAGATCATCAGCAACAGCCCTTGAATGATCCCTATGAAGTAGAAATCAAAAGCACTTCCACCCCTTTTCTTCCTTTAGCAATTCTGTATAAATAATTCTTCCAGCACATAATAAAAAGCTAATTCCTCTCCTCCTGCCTTATGTTCTGCTTAGGTTCACTTTATACTCTAGGAAAATCCAAATGATTGTGACATGTTTGCACATCTCACTCCTTCTTGCCACTCTGTTTTTGCTCCCATGGGCCCATCTGACTTCAACACCCTTCTTCCCCTGCCTCACTCACCCTTGATGGTACAGCTCAGGCACCACCTTCTGAAGAAAGTTACTCTCGCATTCATTTTTGTGCCACCAGATCCTGATAAAGGATCTGCATACTTCACTAAAATTTCACTGAGCTCTTGATATTGAATGGAATGGGCTAAAGCTGCAACAAGTACCACAGTCCCCTCCTGGGTTAGTGTGAGTAGACTGGAGAAACAAATTCATGAATGTGCACTTGGTGATAAGGGAAAGGTTTATATACAAGAGGAATGGAACATTGAGAGTGCATCCCAACCCAATCTTGTTCAAGGTCATAAATCCGATATTAGCCCATATGTCCAATACCAATCTATTAAGTCTCCTTCTGACTCATGAAGCATGTGCAATGACACTGGGACAATCAGAGGTCAGTGGATGCAGAGTCTTGTGTATCCAGCAGCGGTACAAACATCTCAGCATTGGCGGGGGTCTCCCCATGGCTCCTCATTTCTAGGGCTCAGGGTGCATCAGCTGTATTCATTTGTGGTAGAAACATCTCAGCATGGGTAGGGGTCTTCCTGTAGCCTCCCAAGCATCTCGGCACTGGCAGGGGTCTCCTTGTGGCTTCTCCAGCCCCAGAAGTTTGGTTCCACCATGCAGGAGTCTCCATGTGGCTTCTCCTCTGTCTCCTCCAGTTTCCAGGAATCAGGATCTATCAACATGCTGTCATCTCGCCTTGTCAGTAGTTTGTCTTCAAGGAACTGAGTCAAGTCTCTCTACTCCAATTGGGAAATACCACGAGACTTCCCAGAATTCTCAGGAGAAAGCCATGCCCACACGGAGGCCTCATGGGCTATCTCCAAATTGACAGGCTGGACTCCACCCCTACACTCTTAGTCAAATTGGCACCAGAGTACATGACTGCCACACCGCCTTTTTGATCCTCAATTACTGCAGTCAGCCCAACAACTCTTCCTCTAACACAATTATAAGTGTGCATCAGGCCTTACCTCTGGCAACTACTGACACTGTGGGGAATGCCTGTTGAGAAATAAACATCAGACATAAAAGGAAGAAGCCAGCAGGAACAGCCTTTGGAGATCAAGTATATGTCACAGAAAGTACAGCCTCAAGACAGAAGTCCAGTCATATGAGATGATTTAGCAACTGTTGCTGTTAAGGATTGTCAAGTTGATTCTGGCTCATACAACTGGATGACTTACTGCCCGATAGAGCACCATCCTCATAACTGTTCCAGCCCATTGTTGCAGCCACTGTATCAGTACATATCCTTAAAGACCTTCCTCTTCTTCACTGCCCCTCTATTTCACCCGGACTGATTTCCTTTTCCAGAGACTGGTCTCTTCTGACAACATGTACAAAATACATGGAATAGTTAGAGGGGAAAACCCAGTAGACACAGAATCCATAGGCCTGCCCAGTTGACGTACCCCTGGACACAGCCCTATTCTCCAAATGCTGATGAAACCTCCACATTATACATAAAACCTAGCCAGGCATAAGCAGCTCCATGACAAAATACAGGCCAGATATCAGATCTGAATTTCTCTGATTATGAGTCTGATCCATACAGCTTAACAAATCAATTTGCTCAAAAGCTTTCATCTAGAAACTGTAATTAGCAACAAGTCTCACCAGTCTGAGTTCATAGGTCCCATGGAGCTCATTACATCTGTGGTCTGTGGTCTTCTACGGACAACAATTAGCACCAGAATGCAAGGAAACCTGCCATTTCCATTCTAATCATGGTCACCATGGGAATCGCCTTATGCTTCTTTGCAGGATCCAACTCTAATGGTTTTGTTAATGACCCATGGTGTTGATTCTTGGGAGGATAGAAGTATTTGGTAATCAAAGTATCTGTACTGTCAGTCCCTGAGTTTCAAATATTTGATGAGCAACTTCTACTTGCCTTTTAATATGGTGTCAATTCACCCTCACTGTAAAACAACTGAACCAACCCCAAGTTGCAAAAATTGTTTCATCCCAATTGCCACCACCTTCTCTCATTGCCTATGTAGGTTTTAAACCACCGAAACGACCTCCACCTGTCCTTGTGTTAAACTAAGGCAAAATGAGAAGTATGCACCTGTTCTGAGTAATGGCAAAGTCTTTATTCATAACCTGGGGACTGCCAGTGTTTCTAATTCATCAGCTGCCCCCAGTAGCTTGAGTATTAGTAGAGAAGGGCAAGGGATAGAAGAGACAAGATTATTCCCATTTTGATAGAAAAGAAGTCTCTACTGACCTTGTTCCTTGGTCAGTAAAACACGGGTGTTTTTGAAAAATGTAAAGGAAATTAGGAGAGAAGCATTACACCAGGCGTACTCATAGCCATTCAGTCAATTCTACTCAATGTAATCCTAAAGAACACAGGAGAACTGCATCTATCAGTTTCCAAAACGATACATCTTTGTGGGAATAGAAGTGCTCATTTTTCTCCTACAGAGTGACTCGTGGTTTCACTGGAACATGTAACCCGTGATGCCACCAACACTTTGGGCCAGGATTCAGAAGGTCTGGGTTCTACAAGGAGGAACTTTGGTGGTGAAGTGGGTTAAGGCTGCTAACCCAAAGGTCAGCCGTTTGGGAGAAAGACGAGACTTTCTGCTTGTGTCAAGACTGACAGTCTCTAAAACCCTCAAAGGTACTCCTACCCTGCCCTATATTATCACGCTGAGCTAGATTTGATTTGATGGCAATGAGTTTGTTTGTCGTTTTAGGGGCGGAAGGAGTGGAAAGAGGGGAGACTCTACAAAGGAGTTTCTAAAAATTGGTAGGGGAACGTGGAATTTTTCATTAATTATTTTATTGGGATTTCTTACAGGTATTATAACAATCCATAATTCAATTAGATCAAGCATAATTATAAAACTTTTGCCACCATCATTTTCAAAACATTTCCTTTCTTGCTGAACTCTTTGAAATCAGCTCCCCTCCGGACCAAATCCAGGGCTGCATATGGTACCCAACTAAAAAAGGGTGAGGGAGAAAGAGAAATAAAAAGCACTAACCCACTAACCCACCTAAGGGGAAGATATTGCTTGTATCTTCAAAAGGAGAGCGCAGACGTAAATCCAGTGTTCCAGGATGTGAATGCAGCATGACAGCATGGAGCAGGGAGCCAGTGGAGGGGCCTGAGGGCCCGACCCCAATCCTAAATACATGAGCAGCCATCCCTCTCCCCAGAAGAATTTACTTCAGAGGACAGCACTGGAGCTGCAGCCTGGGGAAAGGGACATGTCTGATCAGAGCACACAGGAACAACTGAAGGGGGAGGAAGAGAGTGGAGCGCAGCCTGGCCCACCAAGCCTTAAGGGCGATATCCCTGCTCAAAATAGCCAGTGCACAGAGAGGACCATATGACGGGCCTCACTATGAGACACGACATCCCTCACTGACCTATGGCCCTGCAGGGAACAACACTAGAGAAGCAGTG
>PVJH01044610.1:0-12889 GCA_004026705.1 Nesogale talazaci | reverse complement strand
AAGACGCAGTTCAGCATACTTAGAATATATATTTTTAAAAATTTTCTACTGATAAAGCAAGCAATTTGTGTTGAGATGCATTTCCTGGCTACTCGATTGTTCTACTGAGATCTTTTATCATCCACTGGTGAGATTTACCAGCTGGTGGAAATGTGTTGGACCTAGAGATGGAGACCACTCTTGCTTAAAAAACACTCTATAACTCTTGCTGTGCCTTCATCACTTGGCCAAGGACTTTTAGTTTCAAGCATCAGTGAATTGTAGGTAGTTGGAGTGATGTGGGTCCTGGTGTATTATGACTTTTAAAATGTGACTAACAAATAGCAAAAATTTAAAAATTCTGAATAGGACAGCATTTACTTACTATTTTAGCTAAATGCATGTTCAATTTTAGATTTCCATATTTTACAAAGGGAAAGAGACATAGTCACACATACTCCTGTTGGTTGTCACCATGTCAATCTTTAAATCTTAAGGAATATGGTTGAGTATATTTTGATGACTAACATTTTTACTTTCTTTTGCATTTTCACAGCTCTCTGTTTCTTCTCAAATACTTCTATGACTAATTGTGGAAACGGAACATACTGAAAGGTAAGGAAAAACCATGTGTAAAACTATGACAGGTTTCTAGGAAGCGGTATAAAATGGTGCCATATTCAACATCAAAAAGGAAATTTCGGACTGAGCCCCGGTGGCATAGTGTTTGTGTGTGGGACTGTGGCCCATTGGGTTAGCGGTTCAAGTCCAGCAGCAGCTCTCCAGGAGCAAGGCTGGGCTTCCTACTCCCACCAGAGGGCAGTGATGCCCCCCCTAAAAAAAGGAAATTTCAATTTTTTTTTGTAGAATAAAGTAAAAATTTAAGGTTGTCATAGGAGAAAGAGATGCAATCTCTACACAACCCACAATGGTCTCTTTTTTCACACAACGGGCTCACAAACAACAAACAGCTTTGATCAACTGCTCAAAGCCACCAGGTACACAAGCAGTGTGATGTCAAGGGGTACAGGTTGCAGGAGAAAGAGGTTGAGAAGGGGCGTGCGGATGCCGTAGACATACAAGGGGCTGTTTTCTTAGACACAGAAAGTCATAGCTGCTCGTTAATGGTGTGTAACTGTTTACTTCCATGTCTTCTTTCAGATGAGAGAAATAGAAATAGACGGAGGAAAAAAGATGTCTGACTGTTCTACACTGCGCTAAAGTTTTGTTCATTTTGTATCTGATAGCATTTACTCAAGTTACAAATAAAGATGTTTAAAATAAGCTAACAAAAATATGAGGTGTTTATTCATTTTATCATTTTTAGGTAATCATGATGCCAATCATTGTTTTTTCTGTGTGGATTGAACTCTGCCCCCACAAAATACATGTTGTGCAGACTAACCTCTCTGTCCAGGGAGCTCCTGTAATACAGTTAGTTACATGTTGGGCTGTTTACCTCAAGGACAGCAGTTAAAACCCACCAGGGGTTCCAGGGGGGAAAATGATGTTTTCTGCCCCCTTAAGATTTAGAACCTCAGAAACACATTGGTTATACGTTGGTCTGTAATTTGAAAGGTCAGCAGCACTAAACGCCAGCCGCTGCTTCGGGAGATAGACTTGGCTTTCTAGTCACATAAATCCAGGGTGTCAAATAGGCATCCTGTAGGCTGCATACAGCCCCTGAGATATTTTTTTTTAATTTAGGGTGCATACAACTCCCATGAGGATCAATACATACATCCATTGCATGCAGACCACATTGGTACATTTATTGCCATCATCATTCTTGAAATATCCTCCTTCTACTTAGGCCCTTGGTATCGCTTCCCCATATTCCTCCTACCTCCATACTTCCCCTCCCTCATGAATCATTAATAATTTACAAATTATCACCATTTAGTCATATTGTACACTGTCTGATATGTCCCTTCACCCACTTCCTTGTCCATACCTCAGGGAAGAGGTTATTGGTGGATCCTTATAATTGGTTCCCCCTTTCTACTCCACCTTCCCTCTATCCTCCCAGGATCAGTACTCTCACCACTGATCCTGAAGGGATAATCTTCCGGAAACGTGAATTCCCCATGTTTCTGGCTCAAGTGTACATTCTAGCTGAATTTGTAAGGTAGAATTGAGATCATGATAATGGAGAGGAGAAAACATTTAAGAACTAGAGAAAAGATGTGTATTTGATTGTTGCTGCACTGCACCTGAAAGATTACAGGGTTGATGATTCCTACCACATCCCTGTTTAACTCATCTATTTGGCCTGAAAAGAAGACAGATGGATCCTGAATTACAGTGCATTATTGTAAACTTAGCCAGGTGGTAACTCCAATTGCAGCTGCTGTTCCAGATCCGATTTCATTGCTTGAGCAAATTGTTACTTGTTACTTGGTATGCAGTTATTGATTTGGCCAATGTCTTCTCAATATGTCTCAAAGGACCACCGGAAACAGTTTCCTTTAACTGACAGAAGCAGCAATTCACTTTCACAACTCTCCCCTAAGGATATAGTAACTCTTCTGCCCTGTGCCATAATTTAGTCTGAAGGAAGCTTGATTGCCTGTCTATCCCCCAAAATGTTACAGTACTCCATTTTGTTGATAGGATTATGCTGATTGGTCCCCCTAAGGGGGATGTGTCAAAGACATTAGATTCATTAGTTGAACATCTGCGTACAAGATGTTGGGAAACTAACCCAACAAAGATTCAAGCATCCTGTACCTTGGTAAAGTATCTTGGGGTCCAGTGGTATCGGGCATGTTGAGGTATTCCTACTAAAGTGAAGAATAAGGTATTGCACCCCAAACCACAAAACAGGAGGAATAATAAAAATCCAATGATAGAGGAGATGAAGTCCACACACCAAAGGGCAATACAGATGCTAATGGATGAGGTAGCAGAGGCCACACACAGGTTACAGTACTTATAATTAGGTTTGAGGAGGCAGAGGACCGTATCAGTGATCCTGAAGACACTCGAACAGAACTCAGCAAGTGACAAAGACAGTCATATAGGAAAATTAAAGTAGCAGAAGATAACCTGAGATCAATGACATCCTATGAAGAGAAATAATATATGAATAATGGTCTACCAAAGCAGGACAGAACACAAGTCGACTGCCAAGATAGTGAAGGACTTGCTAGAAGAAAGTTTTCCACCTTAATGAGTGTGGATTAGGCATTCATACAGGAAGCAGAGAGGACACCAGCTAGACTCAACCCCAAGAAGAACTCACCAAGATATATAATAGTAAACATATCCAACTTCAAGGAAATAGAGAAAAATTTAGCAGCAGCAAGAGAAAGATAGTCACAAAGGAGCTCAGATATGAATATGCTCAGATCTATCAGTAGACCCCATGACGAGGAGGAGAGAGTGGAGCAACATCTTCCAAAAGCTAAAGGAAAAAAATGCCTCCTCCAGAATAATTTACCCTATCAATTATCCATTAAGATACACGAGATAATGATCTTCCAGGACAAGGAAAGACTCAAAGAATATAATGGAAGACACCTGACCCTCTGGATGATACTCTTTAATTCACTATGGCCAGAGGATCAACCTCCACCGAGCACAAGCAGAAGACCACTATCTAACCCATCTTCATCCAGAAGCCAACATGCCTACAATTACCAAGATAACAGGGCCCAGAGGGAAAAGAAGACAAGATAGAAACTCCCACACAAACACAGCACAGTGATATAAAGTGAGATAGGAAAACACACAAAACACAAGACAGGATATGACAACAATGAATCCACAGATTGTCATAATAACTCTGAATTCCAACAGAGTCAATTCATACATTAAAAGAAAAAGTCTGGACGACTGACTCAGAAAACATAATCCATAAATCTATTGCCTACAAGTGACACACCTAAAATGCACAGATAAAAATAAACTAAGAATAAAAGGCTTGCGGAAAGTATACTAGACAAATGGCAACTTAAAAAATTCAGGGAAGGCAATCTTAATGTAAGGCAAAATGGACCTAAAGGTTCAAACCAGGCAAAGAGACAAGGAGGGACACTATATAATGTTCAAATGTTCAGTAAACCAGGAACCAATTAGCATATTTAATATTTACGCACCCAACATTGGAGCAGCGAGTTTCATCAAGCTATTAAAAAGAAATCATGATTCAGCAGTCAAGTAGATGACACTACTCCACTATCAGAGAGAGACACGTCACTGGGAAAGGAGCTCAAAAATTAGGTTATAGTGTTAAACAATGTAATTAGATAACTTGACCTGATAGACATTTATCAAGCTTTCCATACAAATGCAAAAAAAGTCACATTCTTCTCAAGACCACATGGATCATTTTCGAGAATAGACCACATGCTGGGACATAAGTGAAGCCTAAGTAAATTCAAACACTTGAATATTATTCAGACATCTTTCTAGTATCACTATGCCATAATAAAAGGACATTCAGAAAAGCAAAGACAATTAATTGGAAGATCAATAATGATCACCTGTGACATGAATGGGTACCAGCCCAGATTAGAGAAGATGCTAGGAAACTTTTAGAAGTTAATTAGGATGAGAATACATATCATAACTTATGGGATACTGTGAATGTAGTTATCAGAGGTAGCTTGATATCAATAAAAGCATATATGAAAAAAGAAGAGACGCTTATGACAGATGCACTATCACAAAGCCTCCAACAACTAGAAGAGAGCCAACAGAATAATCCCTGTAATAGCAAAAAGAAGAAATAATAAATACCAGGGCAGAGTTAAACCAATTGGAAGACAAGAGAACGATGCAAAAGATAAACACAGCAAAAAGCTGATTCTATGAAAGGATCAACAGAATTAATAGACCATAGGTGAATCTAACCAAGGAAAGGAAGGAGTAAACATCAATAGCCAGGATAAGGCATAAAACAGGATTAATGACAACAGAGCCCAATGCGATTAAAATGATAATCACAAAGTACTATGAAGGACTGTATCCTAATGAATTCAGAAACGTGGAAGGCATGGACAAATACTTGGAAAAACAATTCCTCCCTAGATTATCTCAGAAAGAGGTCAAGAACATGAACAAACCCAGAGTGAAAGAATAAATAGGATAATCAAGAAGCTATCCACAAAAAGAGCCCCAGGCCAGATAGATTCACAGCAGAATTCTACCAAGCATTCATGGAAGAGTTGATGCTGATCCTCCACAAAGTATTCCAGAGCATAGAAAAGGATGGCAAACTCCCAACTTCATTCTATGAAACCAGCATAACTTTGATAACCAAATAAGGCAAAGACCCCACAGGTATAGAGATCTACAAACCGATATCTCTAATAACATAGATGTAAAAATCCTTAACAAAATATTGGCCAATAGAATACAGAAGTTTCTGAAACATATCATCCACCATGACCATATATGGTTCATTCCAGGAATACAGGGATGGTTTAAGATCTGAAAATTCCTCACTATTATATACCATATTGAGAAGAAAAGTATAAAAAGCCATATGATAATAAACATAGGTACAGAAAAAGCATTTGACAGCATTCAACACCCATTTCTAATTAAGACACGAAAATAGGAATGAAAGGTAAATTCTTCAAGCTAATACAAGCTATCTATGAAAAGCCAACAACCAACATCATAGTAAATGGAGAAAAGACAAAGACAGTCCCGCTGAAAGGGTTCAAGAAAATTATGGCCCTGGTCCTCACTTCCATTCAATATTGTACTGGAGATTCTAGCTAACAACATAATATAGCAGAATGACATTAAATGTATCCAAATGGGAGAGAGGAAGTGAAACTATTGCTATTTGCAGACAACATGATTTTGTACATTGAAAGCCCCAAAAGCTCCACAACGGGAGTACTTACAGCAAAAGAGGATTATGGAAGAGTGGCAGGTTACAAGATCAACAAACAGAAGCCAATAGATTTGCTATACACAAGACAGGACCATGGAAGACAGTACATTTCACCATAGCCAAGAGCAAACTGAAATACCTGGAAATATATTTAACAAGGAAAAAAACCAAAGAAAGACCTATACAAGGAAAACTACAAGACCCTACTACAGAAAATAAAAAGCGACATCCACAATGGAAGAACATCCCATGTTCATGGATTGGAAGTTTCAACATAGTAAAGGTGTCAATCTTACCAAAGCACTTTAAGTTTAATGATATTCCAATTCAAATACCAACAACCTTTTCCCAAGAATTGAAAAAACTGACCATCAATTTCATATGGAGAGAAAAAAAACCCACAATTAGCAAAGAACTCCTTAAGAGGAAGGACAAGATTGGAGGACTCATTCTACCTGATTTTAATACCTGCTGGTCAAAACAACATGGTACTGGTACAATAACAGATACTCAGACAAATGGAAAAGAATAGAAAACACAGAAGTAAAACTATTGGCACATAGACAACAGATCTTCAATAAGGATCCCCAAAACATCAAGTGAGGATCAGATGCATTTTTGGGGGCAGAAGGGAGCACCACTGGACCAGATGTCTTTTTTAACAAGTGGTGCTAGAAACAATGGATATCCATACATAGAAAAATGAAACAAGACATGTATCTCACCCCACACACAAGAACAAACTTAAGGTGGATCAGGGACCTAGAAGTAAAACCCCAAACCATCAGGACCAACAAAGAAGGATCAGGACATACCCAAGATCATTGATCCAGGGAATGAATAGTCAGTCTCACTGCAATAGGGAAGGGTACACACACAGGTGAACTGGAAATCAACAAATGGGATTTAATCAGAATAAAATACCTGTGTGTGTAGAAATACTACACCAAGAGGGTGGCAAGGTAGTCCACACACCGGGAAAGGATTTTTAGTAATGACACATTGGCCAAAGGACTCATTACTAAAATCTACAGCACCCTCATGGCCTGCAGAAAAAGGAAAATAGTTAACCCCCTAAGGAAGTGGGCAAAATAACCGAAAAGAAATTTCACTAGGAAGGAGACCCATATGGCCAACAAACACATGAGAAAGTGTTTCCATCCATTATCCATAAGAGAAATGCAAATTAAAACAACCATTAGATACCACCTATCATCTCTGAGGCTAGCCCAAATCAGAGAATAACAAGTGTTGGAGGTGATGTGGTAAAATAGGAATCTTCCTCCACTGCTGGTCATTGTGTAGATATGTACAGTCACTGTGGAAATTGATCTGATGATACTCAAAGAAAATGAAAATTGATCCACCTTGTGACCCAGCCATACCTCTACTGGGTATTTTCCTGGAGGAGGTAATAGGACATGATCAATCATCTGTGCTCCATTGTTTATCATGATGCTATTCACAATTGCAAATACTTGGAAACAGCTAAGTGGATTAGTAAACTGTGGCACATAAACACAATGGCATACTGTGCAACACTGAAAAGCATGGATCACATGAAACACATCGTTTCATGGAAGAGTTGGAAGGAACTATTTTAAGCGAGGTAAGCCAATCTTAAAAGGACAGGTATGATATTAGTCCCCTGAGGTAAGTACAGCGGGAATAGAAGAAAAGACACTTATCTCACAATACATGGGCAGAAGCATAGGCAGATCAAACCCAGGGAGGTACATGTGAATTCAACATAAAAGAAGGGTGAAGAGGGAAGGAGGAGGAATAATGGGGGTGGGGAGAAACTGGGCTGATGACATGAGGTGAACAAAGCACTAACCCACCAAGGGGAAAGTATTGGTTGTGTTTTCATAAAATTCGAGAGTGCATACAGACGCCAGCATGATACACCAAAACAGGAGGACAATGTAACTCGTGGGGGAACCCATGAAAAGACTGGACTATAGAGCCTTCCACAACCAGAAACAGTCTGACCCCCACCCTGGAAATGTGTGCTGCAGGAAACAGCACTAGACCTTCTGGTGAGAGAAAGGAACCAACCTATCATATTCAGATGGAAGCAAACCAAGAAGGAAAAATATAAAGGTCTAGACAACATGTGGATACACCAAACCCAGAAGATGAAGTCCCTTCATGGAGCTGCTGGGCACAGTGAGCGCTATTGAACTACCAACAGCTTAAAACATGTTCCTCCCTAACTGGAGCATATGGAAACTGGATGATAATGTGGACACATGGTGGGGAAACAGTGTGGGAATGGAGCATAAAAGAACGGCAATCAGAGTAAAAGCAAACACAGAGTCCCTGAGGAGATCCAAGAATGGACTTTAGAGAAGGAGGGGCAGCCCCTGAGTCCCCGTCAGCACCAGGGGGAAGATCCCCAGGGAACCAACAAGCATACCTAGAGTTGCCTAGGGTCTTTTTTCTTTTGTTCTTTTCTTTTCCTTTATCTTTCTTCAACCGTATGTTTTCATATTGCTCGGGATAGAACATAGCTGGGTTGCCTAATTATATGGGTTCGTCCATGGGAGGTGGGAGGGAAGCCCAAGGAGAAGCCCAATGGGACCAATGGCCCCTGAAGGTAGAGGAGGAAGAAGGAAGTGAGGAAAAGCATGTGGTGAGTGGAAGACTTCATGGACAGGTGAACAACTAGGGAAGCGGAATCAGTATCTAGTTGAGGTTAGAGATCCTGTGAGTATTAGAGCAACACCAACCTAGTGGAGAGGAAGCACTAAGTGGAGGAAGAAAGGGGATAGTGATGGCGGGGCAGGAGGAGGCAAATAGAAACAGACAAGCTCTAGGAAACAAAGACATAGATAGAGAGATATACAGGGGTGTGTACTTGTGCAAATACATTAAGTCATAGCAAAAGTGATATGGGCCTATGTGCATATATCTCTGTATATCTATATGAAGCTGCAGATGGGTCTTGAGCTTTGAGTCATACCTTGCCTCAATACAAGAACACTTTTTTTTCTAGCAAACTGGCATTCTGTTATGTTTACACCCACTCCCCTACATGATCGCTGTGGACAAAATGGGTGCATAAGCAGATATGGTGAAGACAGAGGATGGTTCCTGGCTATTAACAGATATAGTGTCTGGGTCTTAAAGGCTTGCAGTTAAATAAGCAGTCATCCAAAGTGAAGTAACAAACTCCCATGGAAGAAACACACCAGCTGGTGCAATCACGAGGTGTTGAGACTGGACAACGGGCATCAGGAGATTCACAACAAACAGTAAACAAACAAAAATGCATTGGTGAGAATGGAGAGGCAATTGAGCAGAGACCCAAGACCCATCTATGAACAATGGAGCATCCCCCCACAGAGAGGTTGCAGGGAAGGGGTGAATCAATCAGGGTTTACTAGAGCACTAACGAGTCATGCAATATACCTCTATTTCCTGGAGGCCTCCTCACACCCTTCTGTCACAACTTCAATGCCACCTCCCAATCTAAACTAGATGGGAGCATGCATATAGTTATAGGCAAGAGATAAAACTCACAACACATGGAACCGAGAAACAGGAATGGGAATAGAGATGCCAAAAGGATAGAAGGAGAGGGGACTGGCAAGGGAGGGGGTCACCTATTGCAATGAGTAGCACATAGCCACACACCCTGAGGAAAGAACAACAGAAGCCAGTGGGGACGTGAGATGACAGTCAGAGTGGGATTTGAAAATTAAACTGATACAACCTATCAGGAGACCATGAAGGTTGGGTGTGTGTTGGGGGAAAAGGAGCTGATCCCAAAGACTCAATGGAAAGTAAATGCCCAAAAAAGAATGATAGAATATATGTATAAATATGTCAGATACAATCGATGTATGGTTTCTAACAAGAGTTGTAAAGCTCCCAATAAAATGGGGGAAAAAGAAAAGAAAAAAAAGAGGCATAGTTTCAAAAATGCCAAGTGAGAGTTTTACCCTGTACTGCAGGGTCACTATAAGCCAGCATCTACTCAATGGCAGTGATTTTAAGTTCGAAGAATCAGTCAACTTGATGGAAATGGGTTTGTTTATTTGGGTTTGACCATGTGGATCGATATATACTGATTAATTTTATATGTGAAGTATATGTCAGTAAAACTACTTGTAAAAAGATATTTTTAAAGGCATGCGATTTAACTTTGAGGTTCTTTTAAGCAAAATATTCTCTCCTTCCAAAGTTCCATTCTTTTCCTTAATGAAACCAAAAGGTAAACCACTGACAGTGAGTGAATTCCAACACATGGCAAGCCTATAGGGCAGAACTGCTTCATAGAGTTTCCAACACTGATTAAATCTTGAGAAACAGACTCTGACATCTTTCCCCTTCATGGGTTCGAACATTCTATTAGCAACTCAACACTTAATCCACTGTGCCCCAAAGACTCTTCTGTAAACCTATTTATTAGAAAAGCACATACAGCTATTACTAATTGTGGTAGTTATATAATTGTTTGTCAATTTGAGAGGATTAAGAGTGAAGGGGTGGAGTCTAGCCTGTCAATCAGGCCATAGCCAATGAGGCCTCTGTATGGGTTTGGCCTTCTCCTGAAGATTCTGGGAACTCCTGTATTCCTCCTTGGAGGCAGAGGACATTCTCTCTCACTGCTCACTCTCTGATAGACATTCTACTGACAAGATCATGGAGCTCTGCTGATGGCAGCAAGAGCCTAGGACCTGGAGAAGGCCTGTGAACAACCATGCGAGTGCTCGGATGCTTACAACTCCACTGTATTCACAAGATTTCCCACCAACTGGCCTGTGACTTCCTTCATTTGGAATTATTGCCTGTGCTTCATGAGTGTGAAGAAGACTTTTTATATTGGTATAGGACATATGAGTCAATATTGGACTTATGAATTTAGAATGAACTGGGCTGGGATGTTTTCTCAATATCAATTGCTCTTGTATATAAAGCCCTTTCTTGTTCACATATGAGTGCTTGTGAATTTGTTTCTCTAGTCTACCTAGACTAACACACTAATTTTTCAATTTCATCAAAATACTGTAGAGATTTTTTTCTCTTGCTATCCAAGCATCTTCCTAATGGTGCAGATTTTGTTTCAGAGGCCTAGCCTGTTGACAGATAAGGAGCCCTGGCTTTGGAGGAGTTACCATAAAACTACTGCTAAATACAACGTGGGAAACTCACCAGCCTGCCTGCGAGAGAGGGAGGAGGCTTTCTACCCCAGTGACATGCTACGATCTTGGAAACCCTCATGGGGGCATTTACTTTGTCCTACCGGTTGCCATTAGAGCCCTTGACAGAGGAAGTTTCCTGGTCTTACAGCTTCCAGATTCAACTGCGCAAAATTAAAAGAATAGGACTTAGGTGACCTTAAAGAGCAACCTGACACCTCTAGCCACAAGGACTCTTGTGGAAGCAGTAGATAAGAGACTGGATCACTCATGGTACCAGACATGTCTCAGCCAATGAAGTTAGATTTAGCAGTTAGAGTTTTCCTATGATCGTTTCCAGATTTAAACCAATAGCTCACGATAGCAGCATGATCTCTTCATGAAGAGGACAAGAGAATAAAAATGACAACATTAAATTTTGGTTTTGTTGTGAAAGGGAATAGACCAACGGCAAACACTCACTACTCACGTCAATGGGATAAAAAAGTTTTAACTTTGCCAAATGTAACATATAAAAATATAAGCCATTTGCTGTATTTGTGAAAAAGATTACACAGACTAAGCACAAAACAGCAACTGATTTCTTCATAATTTGTAGAATTGCTTACGTTTATGTTCCTGACTACTAGAGTTGAATCAGCAAAAATCCTGGACTGTTGCTTCAGAAATGGCCTAGGAAATCTGCTCTTTTTATGTCTGTATGATTTAACACTAAGAGATGATCTAGTCCTTTATCATTCTTGGAAGCTTAAAAACAATTTCATAGGGTTCCTTAAATGCTTTCCAGCTTCTGTCATTTACCTTGTCAACACCTAGTTCTGACACCATTCATGCCAACTTTATACATTTCCCCAAATAATCATGATAATAGTTTAACTTTTGGGAGGGGCAGCACTGCCCTCTGGTGGTGGTGGGCGCTACCCAGCCTTACTCCTGGAGAGCTGCTGCTGGATTTGAACCGCCAAGCCTGGGGGACGCAGTGACGCACTCAATCACTACGCCACCCCCACCGAGGCTCAACCCCGATAGGTCAAATTTTTATGTTTTCTGGAAGGTATCTACTAATTCTGACTCTAAAATACACACCTTTCAAAAGCGACTCTGCTTCCTGGCTGAACCATCACTCAGTGGTCATTGGACTTTCTAACCATGAGCACGCCCTCGAGTTGTAAGTGGTCTCCTGACAATAGTACCAAAGGGGTTTTGTGGGCCTAACGGGTTCGGACACACAGAGCTTCAAGAACTTTGAGGATGCATCAGAGAGGTGTCTCAATCATTCCTTTTTATTTTTATTTGTTAAATGAATTTTGTTGTCACTTGAAGACGCAAAATCCATTTCTTTTTCTTTTTCCTACCTCTTTTTTTGTCAAGTCCCTCAAACACAATTTACATTTGAGGGATAAGGAATCTAGAGATATTTCATTTTTTTGAAATTATAATTTATACACATGTGTGTGCATATTGTACACCCAATCTCAAAAAATGAAATCAACAATATCTTATCAAACTTTCTATTTTTTTCATCCCGCATTTGTAGATTGTTCATTGGGTGACATATATGTCACTTCACGACTTTCAGCAAATGAGGCTAGGATTTGTAACAAAATGGGCGTGAATTGATGACGTTTCCTGACCCCGCCCCAAGTCACCTGCTCAAGCAGTCCCTTTTTCTCCAGGCAGCTCGAGGACAGCCTTGGTGGGCGGTTCTTGGGGGTTAGCCCCCTTGTTGCTGGGGCTTTCTCAGACGCCAGGGATTCTGGGAAGCCCCGAGACCTATATATTCTGCTTCCCCTAACGGCCTCTCAGACGCTCGGCTGCCACCTCAGACGAACCTCGTCAGTGTGGTAGCTGTCGTGGTTGCCACAGGTCGAACGTGGTGAGAGGTATTCCCTGGTGTTATGTCGGACACCGA
>PVJH01044609.1:0-12754 GCA_004026705.1 Nesogale talazaci | reverse complement strand
AGGAGGGAGAAAGCCTAGTTGCACTGCTATACTGCAGCAGAAGCAGAACAATGAGTCTTACATAGACTTTGTATCCCAACTGGCAGATGGAGCGAGCACAAGTGTCAGAAATGCACAGGCAGTGTAATATCTAGTTCACAAAGGCAAACCTTCCTTCTAATCCAACAAAGGAGTTTTCAAACCTCACTGTAGGAGGCCAAACTTAACCAAACTTGCAAAAGCCCAAGCTCCTATGGACCTGTAATATTGTCAAGGGTTGGGTTAAGCTGACAGGACAGCAGCAACCTGATTGACTGGAAGACAGCCATATTTGTTCTCTGTCCAAAGAAATGTGATCCATCAGAAATGCAGGAATAATAAAACTGCTGCAATTGTTTGTGAAATATTGCAATTTATGAAAGTGTTTTATTATTCGTGCATTAGTAGAAAGCTGCTAAAAGTCCTAGCAGGATTCATGCAGGCACGTGCAAGGAAAAGTATCATTTATAATGTCAGGCATTTGATTGAAAGCAAATAATATGAAAAAGTTTATGTTTTTGTTGACAGTGCAAATCATTTGACTGTGTGGACTATAAAAACTATGGACAACCTTTCAAAGAATGAAAATTCCAAGACACTTAATGGTGTTCATGGGAACCCACACTTGGGCTAAGAAGTAGTTGCTGGAGAAGAATGAGGATTTAAAATCAAAAGAGATGTTTTATAGGTGGTATGACTTCACAATATATGTATCAGGAACAGATAACCCGTGAAGCTGGATAAAATGAAGAATGGGGCATCGATATTGGAGTATATTTCATCAACAACTTGTAATATGCAGATGGCACAGCCTCTGCTGAAAAAAAGTAATTGGAAGAATTTACTGATAAAGACCCAAAACTACAGAATTCAGTATGGATCATACGCCAACATATAAAATTCTTTTTAAATTGAGGTAGTAAAATATGCAAAAGAACACGGAACAAAAGCTGCAGAGACATATTTTGGGCCACCTCCACATGAAAAAATAATAAGAGAGTGAAGAAAACAGGAGGATCAGGTGCAAAAACTTGATAAAATTAAGCACACTTTCCATGGACACTGAAAAAATGGCCACAGTTAGAAGTAGACATGACAGGATGGACAATGGATTGCTGGAATATGGACTTCTCAGTTTCTTCAAAAATGATCATGTATGAAGCCAAAAGTAATGCTGTAGAAAAAAACTATTATGGATTTTACTGGATCACCATCATGATGCTACAGGTTTATGAGGTGAAGCACACCAATATTAGAATTCCACAAAATACTACCAGAATATGATTCGAATAAGTGATTGTGAGCAACAGAGCTTCATAAATCCTGACACTATTGACGATGAGTTTTTAGGGTTTCCAGAAAACTAGAAGAGTGCTTGAGTCTCTACGTCTTTCCTCAGTTATTAATGGATGTAATGATGTCAACCACTGTTGACTTGCACTGTTAAGTATTCCCATATTGTGCTTTACATTAATAGATATTTTAGTACACTGGTACTCCTTGGTTCAGAATTATTTTTCTTGTTTTCCTGATTTAAAAATAAATTCATCTTACGGTCACGTGCATCTTATGGTCCAAAAAATATGACAGTCTCAGGAGACACCAATCCCTAAGGAAAGGCATCGTGTTTAAAGAAAAGGCATTAATGTTGAAGGTCATGGACAAATGGAAAGATTCATTATGAACTGGATTGGTTTAATAACAACTCATAATAATTGTGAGAATGTTCAAGTTTAGACAATGATTGATTTTGGTGAAAGCTGTGTAACTAAGTAACAGAAGCAACTGCAAAGCAGCTAGCAATTTGCTATGGGAGCTCCGCTGGTGCCGGGGGTGAAATTCTGCCTGTGAACTACAAGGTGAGCGGCTGGAACTGCTCCAAATAGCACCATAA
The DNA here is from genome assembly GCA_004026705.1 of Nesogale talazaci. NCBI lineage: Eukaryota > Metazoa > Chordata > Mammalia > Afrosoricida > Tenrecidae > Nesogale > Nesogale talazaci. The sequence continues at coordinate 10,842 of PVJH01044609.1, read as the reverse complement.
GGAAACATAAGGAACCATAAGGAACCATAAAGAACAATGCTACTCTTTTGGTTTTCTTGACTTTGAGATATATGCACCTTGAAGTCTACCATCCTGTATCTTCTTCAGCAAGTGTTTCAAATCCTCCTTGCTTAAAAAAAGGAAGTGTGCCGTTTGCATATCTCAGGTTGTTAATAAACCCCTCCATTTCTAAGGCTGCATTCTTTTTCATAGAATGCAGCTTTTCTCATTCTTTCCCCAGCAAATAGCTTGATAAAAATGGTGGAGGGAATATAACCTGGTCACACATCCTTCCTGATTTCAAAACATTAACTGTTCCCTTGTGTTTTTCACACAATCACCACTTAATCCATGTACAAGTTCCAAATGAGCACAATGACGTGTTCTAGAATTCCCATTCTTCTCGCAGTTATCCACAGTATATTATGCTCTGCACAGTCAAATGTTATGGCATAGTCAATAAAATACAAGGACAGCTCTTTCTGGCACTCTCTGCTTTCAGCCAAGAGTCATCTAGCATCAGCAATGATATCCCTTACTCCATTGACTTTCCAAACCCATTCTCACCTCTTGGCAGCTCCCTGATAAGGTATCACAGCAAATATTGTTGCATCCTCTTCAGAAATATTTTTTTGCTCACGTGTGACACTGATGATAGAGATCTAAACACTGAGCATCTGTGGGGTCACCTCTCTTTGTAATGGGTACAAATATGGGTCTCTTCCACTTGGCCTCGTAGCTGCAGTTCAAATTTCCTGACATAGACAAGAAATTCCAATGTTTCATCGGCTGTTGAAATACTTTAATTGGTAGTCTATGAATTCCGGATACCCTATTCTTTCTTAATGCTTTTGGTACATCTTGAACTGTTTCCTTCAGCACTTTTGGTTATTCTTCACGTGTTAGCTCATGAAAGAGTGAAATGTTGAGTACCTCATTTTGGTAGAATGATTTGATATTATTCCTGCAATCTCCTTTAAAATTGCAACTTGAGGCTTGAATTATTTTGTTGATTTCTTTCCGTTTAAAATATGCTGAGCATGTTCTTTCCTTTCATTTCCCATTTCCAGGTCTTTCCAATTCCAGGGTATCCATAGTTTGCTTTAACCCAAGAGAAAGACCTCGATATTCATTTTCATAAAGGTTATAGCCTAGAAAAATCTAAGAAGACCCCTAAATTTAGAAGTTATAAGTGAGGCAAAGGTGAGCTTCCTCCTTGGAGGCAGTAGAGGGTCCAGTTTCCAGTGACATAAACTTACTCCTTCTTTTGTTGTATTAATACTAACAAGTCTCCAGGGAGTGAAATAACATGCATTGATTTGGATAATTATGAGCACTGGGCATGTGGCTCAGAAAGCCAAAAACTATAAATAACCCACCATAGACCACAGCATATCTAATCTAGTCCAAGAAGCTCCATACTCAGACTTGAACCTGCTTTTCATTGAGTCCTGAGGAAAGAGTCATCATATCTTTTCAGGAAGGAGAGTAATGAAAGACTCACACTCCTTGGTCATTACTCAAGAGACCCAGCACAATCCAGTGAGTATTGTGGGACAGAGAAGAGAGAGAATGGGAGATTTCTTATTTCCTTACAGGAAAAACTACATGTGCAATATGACCACATGACAAACTCTGAAATCCTGGTTCTGTTAGAGGTGCAAGAATACCATAATCATTCAGTGTCGATTTATTATACATTGGTTTTTATTCCTAGGTTATGTACTTCCTCACCAGACCAGGAAGCGGGACCCTTCCTGTTATTCTTTAAACACAACAAAATGATCCGGTCGTTGATGAGATGATGGAAACAATGCGGCTGCTGACGTAAACGTAGCATAGCGAGTGCTTATCAAAGGCCAGAGGCACACTGTGAGCTATGATCTCTATGGAAATGGTTCCATTTACTTGAACAACCACAGGAAGAAGAAAGCAAAATGCTTTTGACAGAAGTGAAAAAGACTGACTATTTGCTATAAATTCTATCCAGGTCATGGACTAGACAAACTTGAAGCCACATCTGAATTTGGACCATCCTGACACAAGACACATGAGCATATTCTTCCACATGCACTCAACATGCCATTTCACTTCGCTGGTCTCCACAGGCCGAGGGCCCAGGCTCACTGTGCTCTGCTGCATGAAGCCTCTGCTAGATGCAATGCACAGTTCTGCTTGACTCACCCACTGGGCAATAGTTCAGAATACAGGAGGGGAGCAAATTGGGAGCAGGATGTTGATAAATCAGCACAGATTTCTCTCTTGCCTGTCTTCTGGATTTTGTGTCTGCTGACTTCTTGGAATTGAGCCCATTTAAGTCTCAAAGGAAGACCTGGGTTTACGGTTTTTTCCTAGTCAGGATATCAGGATCATTTAAAAGATGTAATTTCGATGGATCTCTGGTTAAGTTACCTAGAGTGACATACATTTTAATAGTGAATCTTTCTGCTCTGCTTAGCATCTCTGTGCTTCGGGACACTTTCTTAGTAGCTCTCTGTCTCGGTCACCATCTTTGTTAATTAACAGATGACAGAGGGATCTGCATTACTATAATGATTGAACACATAGATGACATTCCATATGAGGTCTAATTTGTGGTGGATACATATAATGAGGACACATTAACTTTGCACATTATTATTTTAGTATATGTTAGTAGTTGTTTCTTATTAAAGTGTCCCATAATCTGAATGCTTTGTCTGGCTGCCCCTAATATTATATTTCTATTCTTATACACACAGTTATTGAATGCTTAGAAGGCAACACTCACTTTCATTCCTTATGATTCCCTAGAATCTCTTGTATTCATTTTGTCAATACACTACAACCAGAATGAGGACACTGATCATGGTTAAATATAGAATGGCCTCTTCCTTCCTTTGAAGGATCAAAGTGTAGGCTTTGGCAACTACACTCGGTGATTTTCTAATCTCCCAGGAAATCCCATAGGACTAGAGATGAGATAAAACACAATGCTAAGATGTCTCTGTTCAGCGCTTTCTATGGTGCTCATTTAATCACATGTACAACAGTCAGTTATCTTTAAAATGTGTGTATATTAACAAAAATGCAAACCAAAGGGGAAATACAAAGGTAAATAGTTTTGTATGAGCTTAGGTTTATTTTAAGATTTTAATAATTCAATGTTCTGGTTTATTGGGAATCATAAGGATTCTGTCTTTTCCATTTACAGGCATAAATTTGGAACTATACTTCAATTATAATTCAAGCAATCTCATATTGACTCCAATGCTGATTAAAAGCCAATGTCCAAGTGTCGATTAATTACTGAATCTTTGTTAGCTGCTACCTGTGTCCTCATGATGGGATTTATCCCCTCTCCACATTTCCAGGTAAAAGACATTGATAGATTTACATGCACTCCAATTTAGTGTGACAAATAGGAAGCAGTAGTGGAGTAGTGCTTATGCACAGGACTGCGATAGGAAAGGTCAGTGCTTTGAGAACACCAGCCACTTCTCAGAAGAAAGAGGAGGCTTGCTATTTGTGCAAACAGTTACAGATTGGGAAACTCACGGGGCAGTTCTACCTTGCCCTACATAGTCCCTATGAATCGGCGGCATCCACTCTATGTCAGTGGGTTTGGTTTATTTGAATTTTGTCCTTCTCATTTCTGTTTCAGTGTTGTCCCCTCAGCCAGAACAGAATGATTTTGTCTCTTTCCTAGTGAACAAGTGGAGACAGAACCGCTGTTTCTTCCTTTTACAATTTGGTGAGTTTATCCGTGAATTAAAAATACAGACCAAATCGCTTAGAGGGATCTTTATAGCATGAATGTTTACATATACAGTAATGCATTTTTAAAAGTTATATTGTTGCTCAGGTGAAAGGTTGTAGAGCACACCATACTTGTTGCTTAGTATACTAAAAAATCTCTTTTTATTTTTAATTAGGTGAGGGTTTATGTTTCAGGTCATTTTGACATTGAACGACTTAAATGAGCTTTCCAACCTCCCAAGGGCTTGCTCTATTTTTTTTCTCGTACTTTAAAAAATCTCCCTCTTAAGAAATCCTGTTGGTGTGATGTGTGACACATGGGACTCCTCTTCTCAAAATGAACTATTCAAAGCCATCAGCCACTCCCTGGGAGAAGAGGGGACTGTCCACTCCCACAAAGAATTTCAGCCAGAGAATCCTAAAGAGGCTGTTCTATAGGTTTACGAAGAAGCTGAATCAGCAAAATCAGGTGCATTTTTTTGAGTTTTTCACCCTTTTGTAGGATCTTCCACTGAATCCAAGTGAACATCAGCCTACCATGTAAGCTGTTGCTTCCATTTCCCTCCCTTCTTCTCGAGCGATCATCAGTCTGCTTCTTTGGTTTTGGACATATTTTACTCATACTTCTTCAAAGTCTCTGGTCTAATTCAGTAGTCATTCATTGGTGACTGCCTTATTTCACTGAGATAATGCCCTCAAATCCATCTGGGACTTGAAGACCTTTTTCATCATTATTCTTTAAAGATGCATAATATTCCACTGTGTGTATGTCCCACAGTTTATTTATCCATTATTCCACTTATGGGCATTTAGGCTGTTTCTATTGTCTTGATACTATGAATAGAACAATGATGAACATGGGAGTGTGCATAGCTGTTCATGCTATATTCTTTATTTCTTTGGGGTATGAACCAAAAAGCATGATTGCTAAGCCATATAGATAGTCTTTGATCGCTTGCATGAGGAAGCAGCACACCTCTTTCCACCATGGGTGTGCAGTGTTACAGTCCCGCCCACAGTTTTTGAGAGTTGCAACCTCTCTGAAAACATATGTTGCCCTGGATAAATCTGTTCCACAAGACCTCTTCAGGGTATTCAAAGGAAAGACATTACTTTACGGACCAAGGTGTGCCTGACCAAAGCCCTTATAATTTTTATTGCTACATATGCATTTGAAAGTTGGATATTGAATAAAGAAGATTGAGCAAAAATTGATGCATTTCAATTGTGGTGTTGGAGAAGAATATTGAAAGTACCATGGACTTTAAAAAAGACAAGCCAATCTGTCTTGGAAGAAATCTCACCAGAGTGCTCCTGAGAGGCAAGGATGGTAAGATTTCATAATACCTACTTTGGACATGTAAGGAGAGACAGGTCCCTGGAGAAGGGTAGAGCAGGACCCGAGGAGAGGAAGGACCTCAAGGAGTTGGATTGACACTGGGCTGTCACAATGAGGCCAGCCAGAGGGATCATTGTGCGGCTGGGGCAGGAACGGGCAGTGTTCTGCTGTGGGTCGGAACCAACTTGACAGCACCTAAAAAGAACAGCAACATACTTATATTTTCTATTTTTTGAAGAAATACTTTCCTCCTTTCCATAAGAGTTCTTAAATTTTATAGCTACAACAGGAGTGTGTGAGGATTCTAGCCTTTTTTAGTAACTTATTGTTTTGTTTTGTTTTCTGTTTTCATAAATTTGCTTACAAACCGGGCGAGGTGATAGCCCATCATTGTTTTGATTTGCGTCTTTTAAATGCACAGTGGATAACAGCACTTCTTCATAGGTCTGATGGATGCCTGATTTCCATCTTTGGTGACGTATATTCATGTCTGGTGCCTATTTTGAAAATTGGATTATTTTCTTTTTTCTTATTGAGCTGGTGAAGTTTTCTATAAATTTTAGAGATTGGTCTCTTGTCTGATGTCATCAGTGCAATTATTTCTCCATCGATGGGTTCTTATTTTACTGTCAGCGAAATCTTTTGATGCTCTCAAGTGTCTAATTTTGGGGAGGCCTCAGTCTTCTAGTTTGTCTTCTATTGTTGGCATATTTTACATTATGTTTGATAATGTGTTATAGACACTTAAGTTTGTCTACAACTCTTGTATTGCTAATTTTTTATAGTTCCAGCTTTTCCAAATATGTCCTTGATCCATTGTGTATTTGTTTTTGTTTTTTTTATAAGATATCAGTTGTTTCCTTCAACTGGACATGGATATCCCAATTTGTCAGCACTGTTTGCTAAACAGGTTATCTCTTGGAAATGTTCAATTCTGTAAAATATGGGGTCACCTTGACTCTAATTTAATACCCTTTTTAAAATATTGCCCTTTTCCTTATTGGTTGTTTTATAAGTAATCTAAGTCACAGACAGGTAACAAAAGATACTTTCATAACATAAAGCCTATTTGATTGCTTGTAGGAAAGGCAGAGTGACCCTTACCTATTTCTAAGACTTTACATCTTTATGACAGGTACAGTCCCATCTTTTCCTGTGGATGTATTGCTCATTTAACAGCCTACTTCTTAATCCACTGCAAAACCACAGCTCTTATTTTTTATTTTGCTTGGCAACCAGGAGGTGGTTTCAATCCATGGCAACCACGTACAGTGAAAAGAAACACTGCCCTGTCTGTGCCATCCTAACATCTTCAAGTTTTATGCATTGTTTAGCTACTAACTTCATCCCTCTTTCTTGTTGAAAGTCTTCTCTTTTTTTGCAAACCCTTTACTTTACCAAACAGGATCTCCTTTTCTGGGGACTTATCTCTCCTGCTAACACGTATCTGAGATGAAGTCTGGTGATCCTAGATTTTAGGGGCATTCTGGCTGTACCTCCTTCAAGGAAGATGGTTTGTCCTCTGGCAGTCCATGACATTTTAAATACTGCTTGTCAACGCTAGCATTTAAACACTTTATTTAATTTCTAGTATGTTTCAGTTACTGCCTAGCTTTCATACGCATATGAGGTGATTACAAAACCGTGGTTAGGATCAAGTGTACTTTAGTCCTCAGGTGACAGTTTTTCCTCACTTGAAGAGGCCTTGTGCAACAGAAATGTCTGATGCGTTATGTACTTTCATTTCTTGATTTTCCTTTTATGACCCTTTATTGTGGATACCAATAAAATGAAATCCCTGACAGCTTTCATGTTTTCTTCATTTATCGTGATGATAGCTATCTATTGGTTCAGTGTGAGAACTTTGTTTTCCTTAGATTGGGTTGCAATCTATTCTGAAGGATGCCATCTGTAATCCTCATCAGGAAGTGCTTCAGGTTCTCTTGGCTTTCTGCAGATTGTTAATGAGGATTCCTCCAAGCTTCATTCTGTCATCTTCATGTCTTCCAGCTTCTGTTATCAAGATCTCCCTTTTGAAATTTTTAGTTTCTACTTTCATTAACAAATTAATGTCCTTAGGCTGTTGACAGAAGCAAGGTATTTGCAATGAAGGAGTTACTGGTCTTGAAAAACCCTCTTTGGAAATCACCGCCTTCATTTCTGTCACCAAGTCCATATATTCTGACTACTGCTCTTTCCTCTTTGTTCCCAAATTTTCCATTTCAATTGCCAATACTTATTGTTGATGCTTGCATGTATGATTAACTTCGTACTGCTGAAGTTGATAAAATTCCTCAATTTCTTGGTCATTAGAATCTTAGAGTCTGTTAAGTGAGTCATTTTTCTTTTTCATGAAAGAGGGATGTTTTCAATGAATATTATTTTTTATAGAAGGTGCTATTATATCACTTCTCTGTGAATCTGTTCTCTTAAAGGGCACATGTGATTTCAAACATATTTTCAATAAAATGCATTTCCCAGTGTCTCTCAAGCAGCTTTGGTATAGAAATATGTGAAGCATAAAGCATAGCATAAAGGCAATGAGATAATATTCTGAGAAATACTGTTTGGGTTGCTGTCGTTAGGTACCATCAGAGTTGTCTCCAACCCAAAGCAGACCTGTGAAGAACAGAAGAAAACACCGCATCCGGAAACATCCGCACAATCGTTCCTGTGCCTGAGCCTACCGATGTCAATCTTTTCCCTTGAGGGCCTTCCCCCATCTCACCATCCTTCCACTTTACTAAACATGACATCCTTCTTCAGAAACTGGTCTCTCCTGACATTATGTCCAAATTATATGAGATGAACTCTTGCCGTGCTTGCCTCTAAGGAGCTCTCTGATCTTCCTTCTTGCATTACAGATCAGGTAGTCCTCTCAGCAGTCCATGTGCCTTTCAATAGTCTTCTCCAGCACCATGCTCCAGATATATGGATTCTTCTTGGTCTTCCTTATTCAGCATTTTGGTCTTCCTTAATCCATGTCTGACTTGTACATGCAGTTTGAGGTGCTACAGCTAAGGAATCTGCTGAAGTTCCAAGAGTCATAAATCCTCAAGTATCAACACTCATAAATTTGCATGACTTATTTGTGAACAGCGCATGACTGTAAGTCTATTTCCTTTTAATAATTCTTTATTTTCTCCCAAGACTTCTGGGAGCTTGGAAATCATGGAGTTTAAGAATCTAACAGACATTCCAGAATTTCTCCTCCTGGGCCTTTCTGAAGATCCAAAACTGCAGAACCTCCTCTTTGGCCTTTTCCTGTGTATGTACCTGGTCGCGGTGACCGGGAATTTTCTCATCACCCTGGTGATCAGCTCAGACCCTCACCTCCACACACCCATGTACTTCTTCCTCTCCAACCTCTCCTTGGCTGACACTGGGTTCATCTCCACTACAGTCCCAAAGATGCTGGTGAACATCCAGATGCAGATGAAATCCATCAGCTATGTAGGCTGCCTGACACAAATATCCTTCTTCTATCTCTTTGGGTGTTTGGACTGTATGTTCCTCAGTGTGATGGCTTATGACAGGTTTGTAGCCATCTGCCACCCCTTGCATTATACTGCTATCATGAACTCCCGCCTCTGTGGCTTGCTTGTTTTGATATCTTTTTTCATTAGTCTTTTGGAGTCCTTGGTGCATACTTTAATGGTTTCACAACTTACCTTTTGCACAGAAGTGGAAGTTCCTAGTTTCTTCTGTGACCCCCTCTACCTCCTCAACCTTGCCTGTTCTGACACCTCCAAACATACCATACTCGTATATTTTATTAGTGTCATCTTTGGTGGTGCTCCAGTCTCAGGGATACTTTTCTCTTACACTCGAATTATCTCCTCCATTCTGAAACTCACATCTTCAGGTGGGAAGTTTAAAGCCTTTTCCACCTGTGGCTCTCATCTGACAGTGGTTTGCTTATTTTATGGAACAGGTATTGGAGTGTACCTCAGTTCCTCTATCTCAACTTCTACAAAGAATGGTGCAGTGGCCTCAGTGATATATACTGTATTTACTCCGATGGTGAACCCCTTCATCTATAGCTTGAGAAATAAGGACATCAAGAAAGCTTTGTGGAGGTTCTTTAGTGGAAGTACTTAATATTTATGGCACTACTTTTTGATATGGTGAATGGAAATGATTTCCAAATCTAATAATTATAAGCAGAAAATTGCTTGTTTAGTTACATAATTTTTGGAGTTCTCAGGGATTCTTTTTTTAATCATTTTATTGGGGGCTTATACAACTCTTAGGACAACTCATCCATATATGCATTGTATGCAAAGCATATTTGTACCTTTGATGCCATCACTATTCTCAAAACGTCTTCTTTCCATTTAAGCCCCCAGTATTGTCTCCTCCTTTTTCCACCTGCTCTCCACTCCCCCCTCGATAATTCATAAGCTATTATAATTTTGTCTTGTTGAATGCTATCTAATGTCTTCCTTCACACACTTACCTGTGGTCTGCACCCCAGGGAGGAGATTATATGTAGATCCTTATCATCAGTTCCCCCTTTCTACTCCACTCTCCTCCTTCCTCCCAGGGTTGCCACTCTCCCCACTGGTCCTAAAGGGATCAACTGTCCTGGAGACCCCATGTTTCTGGTTCCTATCTGTATCAGAGTACATCCTCTGAGCCAACTGGATTTGTAAGGTAGAAATGAGGTCATGATGATGGGAGAGAGGAAGCATTTTAGAACTAGATGAAAGATGCATATTTCAATGTTGCTGCACTATACCCTGACTGACTCATCTCCTTCCCATGACCCCTCGGTAAGAGGATGTCATTTCTCCTGCATATGGACCTTGGGTCCCCAATCTGCACTCCCCCTCATTTATAATGATATAATTTTTAGTTCTTTGATGCCTGATACCTGATCCATTTGGCATCTCTTGGTCCCTCCGGCTGATGTGCTTCTTTTCTGTGAGCTTTGTTGCTTCTTAACTAGATGGCCACTTGTTTATCTTCAAGTCTTTAAGATCCCAGATGCTATATCTTTTGATAGCTGGGTACCATCAGCTCTCTTCACCATAGTTGGTTATGCACCCCCCTATTTTCAGCAAATAGATTTTTTCTTGATTTTTAATATCTGAAAATTGAGTTCTTTGGCACATATTTGAAGAGTGAAAGTATTGGGTGATATAGTCTCTACATTATCAAATTGCAAACTTACGAACCCTTTGTTAACTCATCACTTATGATCTGACTTCCTGGTAATATTCACAACTCTTTTTTAAAAATCATTTTATTGGGGGCTCATACAACTTACCACAATCCATCCATCCATTGTATGCATAGTACATTTGTATATTTGTTGCCAGCCTCATTCTCAAAACATTTTCTTTCTACATAAACCTTTGGTATTAGCTCCTCATTTTCTCCCTTCTTTCCCCACCTTCTCTCTAATGAACTCTTAATAAATTGCAAAATACTATTATTTTGTCATATCATACACTGTCTGATGTCTCTTTTCACCCACGTCCCTGTTGTTCATGCCCTAGGGAGGAGACTATATGTAGATCCTTATAATTGATTTCCCCTTTCTTCTCCATGTTCCTCCCACTCTCCTTGTATTACCACTCTCACCACTGGTCCTGAAGGAATCATCTGTGCTGGATTCCTCATGTTTCAGGTTCCTAAATCTTCTTTATGAACTTATAATGATCACCATTTCCTATAATTCTGAAGCATTGATTTCCACTTGTAAATTAGGATCACCATCATCCTCTTTTGATCTGATTCCAGCCTGTGACTAGGATATC
>PVJH01044608.1:0-12918 GCA_004026705.1 Nesogale talazaci | reverse complement strand
CTTTGAAAATGAGGATAGCAACATATGTACAAATGTGCTTGTCATGATGGATGATGTATGGATTGTGATAAGAGTTGTATGAGCACCAGTAAAATGATGTATAATTCTTAAAAAAGAAAAAGAAATTGCATTCCACTACAAAAAAAAAGGAGGAGAAATGTAGAAAACATCCTAGCCCAGTCCAGATCAAGTTCAAAAGTCTGGCATTAGCCCAGGTGTCTGATATCAGTCTGTGAATTCCTCACTCGACACATGCAGTGATGCCAAGTGCAGGAAGATCACAGGCCGGCGGGTGGAAAGTCTGTGGATCCAGTGGCAGTGGAAGCATCTCAGAGCTGCTGTGGGTCTCCATGTGGCTCCAGCTCCAACGCCCTGGCTCCATCAGCACAGCTCCCCGTGACTTGTCAGCAGGAATGTCTCTCAGGGAGAGTGTGTGTCGCACCTCCAGGGAGGAAGATAGGAGTTCCCAGAATCCTCAGAGTGGGCCATGGCCCCACAACAGCCTCACGGGCTATGACCTGATTGACAGGTTAGACTCCACCCCTTCGTAAGATGGCAGATTATGTAACACACACACACACACACACACACACCTAGAAGCCATCATTTTCATTGATGTGGTTCGAAATGAACTTGTGTGCCACGAAAGAATCCAGGTCCACTTTTGTTTGACTTGTCCTCCTCCGACGGCCTCTCAGGCCAGTGTCTAGATCTGAGGGGTAAGGAATCCAGAGAGTGTTTAAAGCTGCGAGCCTTCACCATCTTTCGGGAAAAAAAAAAGTTATTTATCTCTTTATTTTGGTTTGTAAAGAAAACCCTGTTCTGTGTAGTAGCATAGCCCACCTTGCCAAATTAAATCAGTAACAGTATCCCGTTACCCCACCCCATAGTTCTGTATTTCCCCCCTCTCCCCCTCCCTCCATCATTTCCTGTCCCTTCCCTCTCCCTGCCCCTGGCCCCACCACTGGACTCCTGGTGGTTAGAAGTCTTCATTTTTATTACTTATTTCAAAACTGGGATGATCATAAAGCCACATTTCTTATCGCACTCCATAAAGCCTCACGAACGCACCTACAATTAAACCCGTGTCACGCACGGCTTCTCGTGATCCGACACTGCCTCGTGGGGCGGAGGCGGTGTGAGCGTGGTAAATGTTTAACCACTCCGAGGCCTAGTGCTTGCTGATACCTGTTCAGGAACGTAGTCCCATGGACGGCAGATTCCGCACTTGGAGCGTGGAAGCCAGATGGGAAGACGGGCCCGAAGTTCCTAGAGCTGCCTCCAGCAGTGGCCGGGGAAGACAGGGCGTGTTCATGCCCTCTCTGTGGATGGACACGCCTGGTATCTCTCGGCCTTTTCCCACCTGGAGAGAAGCAAAGGGTGGTGTCGATGGTGTGGGCTTGGCGAGAGGTTGGTGACTTAAGCCAAGGCGGGGGTGTTGGGGCGCCGAGGTGTGGCGGCTCCCCTTCCAAAAAGATGGCTGCCCTGCCCCTCTGTGCCGGGGAGGCCATTCTGACTCCGGCCACGCCCGCAGGACGTCCTGGAAGAGAGCGACTCTCTAGGACTTCAGATGTTGGGCAATCTTTCTTGGACCAGATTACTGGAACTTCTCTCCCGAAGCGCACGGGGGTGGATTTGAATGGTGGCCTTTCCTTCAGCCCCCAGGGCCCCTCCTCCATAAACACGGCAGTCAACAGGGCCCCTGGGGGCTGACGTGCACAGAGATCAACCTGTCGTTGAATTGTGGTTGGGACTGGCTCAGGATCGGTGACCTCATAAGCAACGGTGCAACTTTACCCTAAGTTTAGATGGACTCTCCGGTCTCTCTGGGCTGGATTCCCCAAGAATGAGATGGCTGGTTCAAAAGGAACATGGGTTGTTTAAAAAAAAAAACATTTTGATAGGTCCTGCTGGCTCCTTGTTGAGGAACCCCGGAGCTTCTGGGAAGGGTGTTGGGGAAATTGAAAAGAGATGACAGTTGTGTGTGAAAAGCTTGCCGGATGCAAGTATCGCCCCTGAGCTATGCAGAAGCTCGCAATGCAAATATTTTGGTACCTCTCTGTATTTTACCAGGCCTCTGCAAGTTTTCTCTAAGAGCTCTCTTTCCCCCAGCATCTCTGTGAGCAACGGGCACTGATGTGCTTAGGGTCCATCTGTCAGTTGGATGAGTGGAAAGAGGCAGTTCGTCATTTCATTGTCACATTACCTCATGTCGTCCTTCAATCCAACTTGAATATTGTGTCAGTCTGAGTAGACTAGAGAAACAAATTCATAAACACACATATGGTTATAGGGGACAGGTTTATAGACAAGAGGAATGGAACATTGAGAAAGCATCCCAATCCAGTCCAGTCCAAGGTCTTAAGACCGATGTTAGCTCCTATGTCCGAAACCAGTCTATAAAATCTCCTTCCAACTCACAGAGCACATGCAATGACACCAGGACAATCACAGGCCAGTGGGTGCAGAGTCTTGTGTATCCAGCGGCGGTAGAAGTATCCTGGCACTAGCAGGGGTCCCCTCAGGGCTCCTCGTTTTCAGGGCTCAGGGTCCATCAGCAGTACTCGGTGGCGGTCGAAGCATCTCAGCACTGGCAGGAGTCTCTCTGTGGCTCCTCCGGCTTCAGAGGTCTGGTTCCGTCAGGGTAAGGCCGTGTGTCCTCTCCTCCGGCTCCTCCAGTTCCTCGGACACTGCCATCTTGTCTTGTCAGCCGAGCGTCTCCCAACAACTGGGGAGATGGTCTCTCATCTCCACGAGGGAAATAGGGTGAGACTTCCCAGAATTCACAGAGAAAGCCATGCCCACACAGAGGTGTCATTGGCTATTCCCAGGCTAGACTCCACCCCTACACTCCCACTCATGAATTTGGCACACGAGTACATGACTGCCACAAATGTCAGCCTGACCATTTAGAAGTGGCCGATTAACACCAACCAGGGGGCCACAAAAAGCTCATGGAAAACCCCCCATCATCTTTCCATTCTACTTTCGAAAACCCCCTCATATTCTGGACTCAGGGGCCATGGTTCAGCCTCATATCGCCTCTGCTCATTAGGCAAGGATTGCCGAACGGGTTTTAAGCAGGGCTGCCAGGCTGAGACAGACGCGGAAGAAAGGCCTGGTGATCTACTTCTGAAAAGCCAGTCTGTGAAAACCCAGTGGCTCACAATGATGCACTCTGCACTCGATCGTGGGGCACAGCCCAGGACGGGCAGTGTTTCCTTCTGTTGTGTCTGGGGTGGCTTTGAGCTGGGGGCCAGCCTGGGGGCAGCTGGTCACAGCCACAGCTAGTGGGTTGGAAGGTGGTGGTATGGGAAGGAGAAGAGATCCACAGGGGGTGCAGGAGGGACATGGTCCTGTGGTCAGCACTGAGGGGGTCTTGGAGTAAAGCCCAGAGGCCAGTAGCATGGAGAAGTGGGGGGTTTCTGCTATGTGGACTTCAAAGATGGCTATGAGAATGCTTCAGGACACTGCTTTTTGAGGCTCAAAAGAAGGGGGGGCAAGTTTATTTTTGTGGTTGTTTTTAAAATTCATTGTCATTGCACATTGGGGGACTATCTTGTTCCTTGCCAGGAGCCCCAGTGGCATGGCAGGTTCCATGTGCCGCTGCTAGCCACAAGTTCCATGGTTCGAACCCACCAGTCCCTCTTCGGGAGAAAAAGGAGACTGTCCACTCCCTTCTCCATGTGTAGCCTCCTGGGAGCCCACAGCAGCAGTTCTGCCCTGCCCTGTCTGGAATTGACTTGAGACAGTGAGTTCTAAGTTTGGTCCCTTGCACTGGAAGCATAACTTGCAAGGTTCTTCATTCTGAGTCACAGTTCGATATACTTTCATCTATTTGAACTTGGGTTGGCGTCTACATGTCAGACGGTTAACTTTGTGACACACCGTCTCAGCTGCTAATCAACATGCCCATCATTTTACACACACACACACACACACACACACACACACACACACCGATGCTTGGCATCTCTTCTCCTTCCTGTGGGTCACCATCTTCAGCTCCATCCAGGTCAACCCCCATAAGCCACCTTGACCATTGCTTTGTCCTCCCTCTCGGCCCCCACTCCCCACCCGCCATGGCTCTGGCAAACTCCAAAGTCTGTTCCTGATGGTATCAAAGTCTTTATATTGTCTCCCCTCCCTCCCACCCCCCCGCAACGGTCATGGCAGTCTCATATAATATCCATGTACTCTTATGTCAATTTCATGATTGGGAGTGTAGGGGTGGAGTCTAGAATGTCAATCTGGAATGACCAATGAGACCACTAAGTGGGCATAGCTTTCTCCTGAGAATTTTGGGAAATCTCTTAGAACTTTCCCCTTGGAGATGAGAGATACAAGACTCAGTCTCTTGGAGACGCTCCACTGACAAGACAGCATGGCAGCATGCTGATAGATCCTGAGTCTTGGAAATGGAAGGAGCTGGAGGAGAAGCCACATGAGCTTGCCCTGATGGAACCAGACCTCTGCGGCCAGAGAAACCACAGGGAGACCCCTGCCAGCGCTGAGACGCTTCTACCACCACTGGATACACAAGACTCTGCACCTACTGGCCTGTGATTGTCCTGGCGTCATGGCATGTGCTTCATGAGTCTGAAGGGGACTTATGGATTGATATTGGACTTAGAGGCTGCTATCAGTCTTATAGACTTGTGACCTTGGACTGGGTTGGGATGCTTTCTCAATGTTCCATTCCTCTTGCATATAAACCTCTCCCTTATGCACACCTGCGTGTTTATAAGTTTGTTTCTCTAGTCTACCCGGACGCACACATTCATCCTTTTGGGATTCTCTAGACACAGTTGTTCTCCAGGTCTGTCCCTGTCCTGCAGCGCTTCGTGGTCTCACCCTTTGCATTTGTCACAGGTGTATTGTATTCCACAGTGGGTGTGTTTCTTTATCCTTTCTTCTGCTTTTAGCTCATTTCCATTGTCTGGCTGCTGTTCATAGCCTTGCAATGAGCATGGGTGTCCCTATGTCTGTCTGTGGCATGGTTCTTACCTCTTTAGCATATAGTCAGCGACGGGATCGCTGGATCATATGGAATTTCTAGTCCTAGTTCTTTGCGGCTGCGCCATTTCATTGCTAACTGCTTTCACATGACTTTTAGTTCATGAAATTCCCTTAAATCGCTGCCCATCATTTTACTTTGTTTTTTTTTGACTTTGTACTCCAGTTAGACTAGTGAACCCTTGTGAAGAACTTAAGGATTTCTTGCCCCCTTTCACCCCCAACATTAAATTTAAAACTTCAAGTTATAGATATGGTGGTTCCTAGATTTCCTTCGGCATTCCGACGCTATTGACTGGCTTAGCAAAACCCCTTACACCTTTCAGCTTAACATCTGACGTCTGAACCAGCCTGTCAATTACACGTTGAATTGGAAACGCACAGTCCGTCTGTCAGGTGATCCAACCTAGTGACTTACACATTACCAATAGTATCTGTAACAAGCATACATGGGGTGGGGCTTAAAGCATGCTAGGAAATAAATGGAATTTTAAGGAAATAAGGAAATTTCCCCACAACATTTTCAAAGCTTCCTTGTATGTAGATTCTTCTAAGACTTGCTCCATCTATAAAAATAGATACCCTAGTGGCGCCGCGGTTCAGCACTTGGCTGGATTTGAACTCACCAACTGCTCCTTGGGAGAGAGATGGGACCACCCATTTGCTTCCACACATGGGTGCGGCCTCGCCAACGGTAGGGAGTGAGTGGTTCTTCTCGATCCTGGAGAGTCAATCTGTGTTGCAGGTGAGGCGGTAGCTGAGGGTTCATATAAGTGGGTGGGCTTGATCTTCTTCATCCTGTCTATACTCAGTTCTGTCTTTCTCAGAGTTGGGATCCTTTACCTACTAAGAAGACCGTTATCTTAGTCTCCGTGGGCTAACCTTAGCGGGAAGGCTCTTCTCCCAGAGACAAGATTTGATTTGTGCCCAAGACCCTGGCTACTGGGAGCTGTCACTGTCCCTCCACGTCACGGCTAGGCCCTGTTGGTCGATGTCTGTGGGTTGGACCCAACTCATGGCCACCTCATGAACAGTGGAATGAAATGATGACCCTTTCCAGTCTGTGTCGCCCCCACAAAGCACTTGGATCGGACCATCGAGAAAGAAGAAAATCAGAGACTTGGAAAAAAAACTGGTTGAGAGGTCTCATAGTCTACCCAAATTACGCCCTCTTCTGCCTGGAGACCAGAGGAAGTAGGTGGTGCCCTGCAACCACTCCCTAGCATCCCGATCAAGGTCACGATACATGGACATGGACCGAAGGGAAGACAACTCGGAACCAAACCTCAAATTCTTAGAGTCCAGGCTTGCTGGACCAGTGGAGACTCAAGGTCTCCCCGAGACTATCACCCTGGGATACTCCTTAAACTTTGAACTAAAATGAGTCCTTGACCAAGGGTGCAGGGTCTCTCTTCAATAAAGAAGGTCTCTCGTGAGTGCTTTGCTTCTCTAGAAAATCATTCATCCGGGACCAAGATGACCATCCATGACGGCAAAGACAAGCAGATTAAGAGACAGGAGATGTGGATGATGAACTGGCTGAGTGTCCAGCTGCCAACTGAAAGGTCCGCTGCTTTGCTGGACAATGATGCCACAGTTAGCATCCGTGAAACCCACAAGTCTTGGGAACCCCGTGGGGCAGCTTTACTCTAGGCTGCAGAATCACTATGGGTCGGGGTTGAATGTGAGGGCAATGGGTTGGGTTTTCTGGTTTGGTAGTATTTTCAAAGGGGACCTGGTCATTACTGGAAAGGTCACTGGCTTGAACCCACCAGATGCTATGCGGGAGAAAGACAGCAGTCCACTTTGGTAAACACCACCGCCGGCTCTCCCAGACCTTCGGCAAGCAGAGCATGGTTCTGCTTAAACACACGGGGGTCACCGCAAGTGGAGATGGACGCTCGTGAGGCTGCCTGGAGGCGGAGCTGACTTGAAGGTGGTGCAATGGTTAAGTGCTTGGCTGCGAACGGAGTGGTTGGAAGTTCAAACCCATGGGAGACAGACGAGGCAGTCTGCTCCCCTGCAGACAGCAGCCTGGGCAGTGGGATATGGTCCTCTAGAACAGCTCGGGGTCAGATTTGACCTGATGGAGCAGGCTTGGAGTTGAGTCTTCAGAAGGTGGTGCGGATGTGTAGGGAGTTGGGGTGGGGGTGTCTGGGATGTGTTGTGTGAGAGAGAGAGATGTGTGGAGGGTGCAGGGTGTAGAGTGTGTGGGGTCCGAGGGGCATGGAGAGTGTGTGGTGTGGGTAGGTTATGGGATGTGTGGGGTGTGTTAGGTTGTAGGGTGTGTAGAGTGGGGAAGGTGTGTGGGGAGAGTAGGATGAGTAGAGTATGGAGGGTGATTAGGGTGTACAGAATGTGTAAGGTGTGTGGGCTACATAGGGTGACTAGGATGTGTGGGGTGTAGGGGGTGTGCGGTGGGTAGGGGTCAAGGAGCCCTGGTGGCACGGTGGCTAAGTGCTCATCATTTGCATGCATTTCTAATTTCCATCCTGTGTGTTTTTCCTGAGCAGGGAAACACTACCCCAAAGCTACCCCTTGAATGGCTGCTCCCCAGCTGCTAAGGTTCCAGTGGCCACTCATCAAAGTCGGAGGTAGAACATTCTCTAGGTGGGTTTGTTGGCAGTTGACTTCAGCATTCCCCAGGACTATGCTCTGGAGCCTCCAGGCCCAGCAACTTACCCCCTCACGATGTTAGGTTTATGGCTAAGAAACATTCCCAGTGGTGTCCCCTGCATACCACCCCCTGCATAGCTACCTTTATGGTTTTATTTGCAACAAAGGCAAATCCTCATGTACAAATAACTTCTGCCCACCCTTCAGATCTTCTGGGGCCACACTCCCCATCTCCCTCCCACAGCTGCCTAGCACCTTCTGGCGGACCCCACTGTGGCAGGACTGTGTCTCTGACAGAATGTCACTCTAGCACACAGGCCAGTGTCTCCCTCTGTCTTGACCACCTTCTGCTGACACCTCTCGCACTGTCCATTGCCTCCCCCGGCTTCCGAGTTAACTCCTGTCTGCCCCCTGTGGTCTGTCATATTTGCAGGGAGATGATCCTCACCAAACCAAGTCGATTCTGACTTGTGGTGACCCTGCAGGACAGGACAGAACTGCCCCTGTGGGTTTCTGAGCCGGTACCTCTTTGCGGGAGTTAAAGCCCCCTCTGTCACCTGCCGAGTGGCCGGTGGTTTCAAACTGCTGACCTTGCAGTTAGCAGCCAAACGTCGAATCCACTACACCACCAGGGCTGTTTGGGGAGAGAGGGAGAGAGAGTCCAATTTAGAGGGATTAAAAATGTGCTAAATCAGGACACCCACGAAGCACACTCCATTCGTTCTCCTCTCAGCAGGTGATTGCGGTGTTTGGACAGCTCCTGGCTTTAGGGCTCTGGAGAGCACACCCAGCAATCTTGGTTAGCCCCCTCGTCCCAGAAGCCCACCACGCAGTGACCAGCGTCCTCGTCGCAAGATGACTGGGGGGTGCAGCCGGCCGCCAAGGAGAGTCAGGCGCCCCCACCCCCTCGGTGCGCACAGAGGCTCATCTTTCTTTTGGCGACCTTGCTGAGCTGGCCTGGAGGCCGAGGTGCATGGGGGCTGGCTCAGCAGACTTGCCCCATCCTGTGAGCCTGACGAGATCCCCGGTGACCGGCCCCTGAGGGGCAGCCGACTTAAAGCAAACTGCGCCAAGTTCACCCAGCGAGCACTCTCCAGGCAGTCGCCATCTTGCAGAACCCAGGGGGGGAGGGGGATAGGAAAGATGAAAAGAAGGGGCACGGACGTCCTCCTCCTCAAAGAGCTGGCAAGAGATGGGGGGTGGAATGTTCAGCCTGTGGAAGATGCAACTGGGCCCCTCTCCCCCAGCCCCCGCCCCGCAAAGATGGGCTGGCATCCTCAGCCTGATCCCTGGGCTGTGCAGAAGTAGCTGTGCCCGAGTCTGGGTGCATCCTCCCCCTGCTTGCCTCTGCGGCATCAAGAGCAGGGGCGCAGGAGCCCTGGTGGGACAGGTGCAGCAGAAGGTCAGCCGCTGAAACCCACCCATTGGTTCTAGGGAAGAAAGACCCTTTGGGACTTTCTTCTGGTTTGCAAATGTTTTCTGCTTTCTCTTTAGGTGAGGTTTCTCTCTCTCTCTCTCTCTCTCTCTCTCTCTCTCTCTTATTTGGTCGCTGTTGCCGGGTCCTCGTTTTTGTCTGTTTTGCTGCACAGGGAAGTCAGGAGGGGTGGCACTCCGAGACCGGCACTGGATAATTAATTGGGTGGGGGAGGACACTCTCTGCCCTGAGTTGCTGCTGAGCCATAGAGACTCTCCAGGACAGGGTACCACCAGAAGACCATATTTCTTTAAATTTAAAGACCATAGTTCTTTACGGGAGTAGAAAGTCTGTCCCCAAGGAGCAACTGGTGGTTTTGAACTGTGGACCTTTGGGCTCAGAGCCCAACCTGGAGCCGCGACAAAGGGCCAGGGTTCCCCTCTGGAATGGCGGGAGGGGCGGCGGGGGAACAGAGAGTCAGCAGCACAGGGGTACGCGGAGGAAGAGATTGCTCCAGAGTTGAGCATGGCGATGACTGGGCAGCCCTTCCTCGCGTGAACTGAGCTGTCGAATCGCAGGACACGCGAACTGGGTCTCAACAAAACGATTTTAAAAACACAGTGTCGAAGGGTCCCGGTATTCGCAACAAAGAAAAGATTGCCAGCCTTGGGAACGCGATGGGCTGGTCCTAGACTCTGTCCGGCAGGGCTGCTGGGAGTCGGGGCCAGCGCGCTGGCCGTCAGGTTGCCACTGGTTTGGGTTGTGATGTCCTCGAAGCTGGGTGCGTCCTGGTGGTTTCCGAGCGGCGGAACGAGAAGTGCGCACTTAGAGGGATGAGCTGTGGTGTCTCGATGGTTAAGTGCTCAATGACACAAGGTTCAAGAAGATTGGAGTCCGCCCAGTGGCTCTCTGGGAGGAAGGCCTTGTGATCTGCTGCTGTAAAGACCGAGAACTTTGGGGTCCCTCCCTGGGGGTCCATTCTACTCCTACCGGTCACCATGGCTCAGAATCGACTCGATGATGGCCAACAATGGACAGAGAAGCAGGCACGTAGGAGGAAGACTGATGTCATTGGGGAAGCCAAGAGTGGTGACAAGGCAGCAGTCACCATGACCAGGCCTGGCTTCGCACTCGCAGCCCGTGTAACTCTGAGAAAATGCCATAACCTCCTTGTCCTCCCATAACTCACCTTGGGCTGGTCACTGGTATTCAGGACGCCAACTCCGTCCTTGAGATGGTCTCTGTGCAGGTGAGTTTTTGACCATCGTGACTTGTGATCATTCTTTTCGACTTGTGGCACAGGAGCGGTTGGCAGTGGGTTCCACAGCGGGCCCCTGGTCTCCTTTTGGCTGGGAATGCTGAGTGTCCCCATTGTCTCTCCCTCAGCGTGTCCTTAATTTGATTCCCGCGTCCACCATCTGGTGAGATCCATCCGCTTAATGTTGTTGAAGAAGGCATACGCAATGAATAAGTCATCTGGGGTTTGCAAAAATTCGACTGCGTCATTTTCAGCTTTATTGTTTTGGTCACCAAGGCCATTATCACATTGCACAATGGCGTTCTAATCACCAGTGAGGATGGGTACAGCTTGATCGCATGCTAGATCACTGCCAGAACGCAGATGTTGGCAGGGGCAGGGTGGGGCATTCTTTCTTCATCACCGACGCCTTTGGTTGGTGCGTAAATCAGAACAGCAATGGTGTTCACTGATCTTTCTCGCAGGTGTGGTAGACATATTAGCCAATCACAGACAACATTGGGCTCCGAGATGGTTCTGGAAATGTTCTGGAGGACGAGTGTGATGCCCTTCCGGTTGACTCCATCGCTCCTGGCACAGAAAGCAGGTGGTTTTCTTATTCAGAACGGTCCATACCCATCGATTTCTGCTCCCTAATGTCCAGGACAGCCATCTTGATGAATTCTATTTCACTTTTGATGATGTTCAACTTTCCTAGATCCATTCTTTGTACCTTCCATGTCTGGGTAAAGGCGGATGCTTCCATCTCTTGCTGGCTGTTTTGAGTAATGCCACATCCGTGAGTGGTGGTCCTGAAAGAGCTACTCCATTCATACCAGGGAGACCAACTCTCCTCGGATGCAGGAACTCTTCCTCTGTCACCTTCATAAGGCCTTCCACCTCTAGGGGCTCATCTCCCAGCACTGTATCTGCCAGTGCTCGTCTGGCATGTGTACGGTGGTCAGTGGCTAATCCCTCAGAAGGAGACAACCAACACCTCTTCCCAGTATGTTCTTGCTCGGGAAGCTCAGCTGACACCTGTCCTCTGAGATCGGTCCTACTGGTGTATGAAATCCTGGCACCCCAGCTTCCAGCATCGCAGCCACACACAAGCTACCATAGGACGAATCTCTCTACGTGGGGGTCAAATGGCCAACAGCAACTTAAAAGGTTAGCTAAGAAACTTAGGGGGCAGCGAGTTCATGTCTGGGGGCGGGGGTCAGCTGAGAGAAGGCAGGTGAGGGCTTGTGCAGCTCTCAGAAGACCAGGGCTATCACTGACTTGTGCATGTTGACTTAATGGATGCTGTACTGTACATTGCTATTGTCTCAACAGTAAACAACAAAACACTTTTTTAAAAAGGCTAATGGTCAAGGACCAAGGGGCAGCAAGCTGAAGGGGCAGCATGAGCAGAGACACAGGTGTGACTCAGAGGGTCCACGCAGGTGAGGACCAGAGGCATTGTAGAGTATGGACTGGTGACGCAGAAAAGCTAGAAGGGTCCAGTCACAGGTAGCCTTGAATGTGGCAGTCCGCAGCAGCATGAAGGGTGGCTTCAAAAGGAGAGATTGTGTCTTTAGGAAAGTAACTCTGCTGTGGTGTGAAGTTGGAAAGCAAAGCACTCTGAAGGGCACTTATGGCTTTCCCAGGAGCCCTGGTGATGGAGTGGGTTATGCTCTAATGTGCAAGGTCAGCAGTTCAAAACCACCAGCCTCTCCTTAGAAGAAAGTCAAGGCTTTCTACTCCCATATAAAGAGTGACGGTTTTGGAGACCCACAGGGGCAGTTCTCCTCTGACCTGTAGATCGTGTCATTGTTGGACTTGACTTGAGATTGGAGTTAAAAGTGACCAGCTGGCAGTGAGTCAGGTTTGGGTTTCTGGCTTCTCACACACTCAAAGGAGTCGGACCTGACCAATGGAAGGTAGGGAGGGACTCCAGCATGAGAAACTGTTGTCAAGACATAATCATCTTTTTAAAGTTCTAGATTAGGGGCAGGAGGGTTCCATTCCAGATAATCAATTTTGTTTGCAACAGTTTAAATCACTTATCAAGCATCCTGATTGTGGCAGTCACCTTCATCTGGTGTCGATTTGAGGATGAAGCATGTAGGGGTGGAGTCTAGCCTGTCAATCTGGAGATAGACAAGGAGACTTCTGTGTGGGCCTGGTCTTCTCCTGTGGTCATTCTTTCTTGGAGGCAGAGGCCCTGTCTCTCTCGGTTCACTTTCTTGAAACTTTGTACCGACAACATTCGTTGCCTGAGAGACTCGACTGACAAGCCTAGTTCCCCGCGAGCCACCCCTGAGGAGAAGCTACATGGACCTACCCTGATGCAGTCAGAAACCTGGACCTGGAGAAGCCACATGGAGACTCCTGCCAGTGCTGAGATGCATTGGGCATCACTGCACGTGTTTCGTGAGTCTGAAGGACTTTGTAGATTGCTTTTGTAAAAATGGGCTAATATTGGACTTGTAGACTTGATCTGGACTGGGCTGGGGTATTTTCTTAATGTACAGTTACCTTTTATATAACTCTCTCTTTTACGCATGCATGCTTATGAATTTGTTTCTCTGGTCTACTCAGATGAACACACCGATAGTTCACCCTTCACCTGCTCCCTGATTTCTCTTCTCCT
>PVJH01044607.1:0-12806 GCA_004026705.1 Nesogale talazaci | reverse complement strand
GGGGGGGGCGGGAAGGAATGTGGTGAGTGGTTTTTCTTTATAATGTATTTCATGAAGCCCGGGGAGGGAGGGGGGAGGAACTTAAGTGAATAAAGAAGGAACATAGTCTTTAATTTGACAGCAGCATCCTTCATGAACTGTTGAATCCTGAAATAGCATCTATTTCATCATAAATAAAAGTGATCTGTTTTTCTATGTATCTTGTTATGTGCAACCATTGGGGGAGGGGAAGATCAATCACACAAGTGTACATAAAATTTACGTGAAGAAAAGAAGAAATGTTTACTCAGGAATTTAACACGAATAAACGGAAAGGTTTGTTTCCAGATGCGAAATTTGTGAGGGAGATAATTTTTCCCAAATGACTTGTAAGATTCGACCAATTCCAAAAATTTCTCAATGTTAAACTTTGGGGAACAAATAAAAAAAGCAAAACTGATCAGGAATGCCTCAAACCACACTGCTGAGTAAATCCTGTGAATACACAGCTGGCCTTGCCTCTGGGCAGACCTCACGATACCCAGGATATATCAGGGCACCAGGAACAGCTGCAAATATCAATTGCACTAAGGACACCTGGAATCTTCTCTCATGAGGAGATGACTAGAGATGTAATTTCTCGAGCCGCTGCGTTAGATGGACATGATACATGGCACTTAGCCACGCCTCATCGCTTACCATCACTGGACATGTGATCAGAAGTTCCGCTGTGTTATTGTTAGAGACTGTCCATTACGTTTTTTTCTAGTTGCTCATTCTTTTGTGCATCACAAAGGTATCTTTAATTATGTATATTTGTGGGACCAGCCATCTGACCTGATATTCGTGACTTTTGATAATTTCTTGGTTTAGTTCTTTTTAATTGATTAGTATACAATTAGACCACGGATAAATTAAAAAAAAAAAGCGTTCACTTCCATCGAGTGGCTGCTGACTCATAGTGACCCTCTAGGACAAGGCAGAACTGCCCCTGCGGATTGTTGGGGCTGTAGCTCTTGACTGGAGCAGAAAACCTCTCTCTTCTCTGAAGGAGTGAGCGGTTGGTGGTTTCAAACCGCCAACCTTGCAGACGGCAGCCCAAGCGTGCTTGGTTTCAAATCAGGAAAGGTGCGTGGCAAGTTGTACGCTCTCATCGTACTTTCTGAGTGTGTAGACTGAGCACACGTCATTAGGGACAGCTCAAAACTAACTGCTAGGGAGTTGCTGCCAGCTCATCATGACCCTCTGAGTCAGGGTAGATCTGCCCCTGTGGGTTTCTGAGGCTACCGTGAGCTGTTGCGGGAGTAGAAAGCCTCGTCTCTCCCTCTCTCTGGGAGCTGCCTGGTGGCTTCTAACTGCCAGCCTTGTGTATCCAAGCATTCCCATCTTTCTCCCATGGCAGGTTTGCACTACTAGTCTTGCAATTAGCATTGCGATCCTTACCCACCAGCACGTCCAGGGCTTCTTAAATATTGTTAATAATTTGCCTAAGTATTCTCTGCCTGGTTGAAGGCAGCTACTAACTGAAAGTTTGGTGCTTCAGCACCTCCCCAGTTCCCTGGGGAAAAGATGACCCTATTAGTGTTCCTGTAAAGATCTCAGTCTTAACTGAGCCCTGGTGGCGCCGTGGTTTGTGTGCGGGACTGCGGCCCACAGGGTTGACGGTTCAAATCCAGTAGTAGCTCTCCAGGAGCAAGGCTGGACTTCCTTCTCTCACCAGGGCAACGAGAAAAAAAAAAAATTTCAGTCTTGGAAACCCTCAGGAGCGGTTCTGCTCCGTCCTCTAGGTGTACAGTGAGAATGCACTTGATGCTAGCTGGTTTTTATGGTTAATGCATGGTTATATCTTTTAGATACTGCTACGCTGGTCATTCTGTTTACAATTTCAGTAATAGTCTTGATGGCCTTTCTTGGCTAATGTAGTAGGGTTCGGTACTTCTTCCTCTGAGAACTGAGGAACCACCATGCTCTTATACTGTCACTTGTGCATCAGTCTGTCAAGTGCGTTGAGCATGTTGAACGGGTTTCAGCAGAGCTTCTAGGCTTAAGAACAGATAACAAAGAAGGAGTAGACTATCCACTTCTGAGGAAAGGCCACAGATGACCTTACGATTTGGAGCAGAACATGGGGTTTATCTTGCTCGGATCTGCAGTCAGTGCTCAAAGAAGCAGCAGTCAAGGTCACAGTGTATTGCAGCGAGGGAATCTTCTCCACAAGATCTCCCCAAAATATCGAAGAACAGAGATACCACCTTGACCACTAAGGTCGTGGTCTTTTCATTTGCCTCATGCAGTTGAAAATTGGACCTTGGAATAAGGACGACAGAAGAAGGGTCACTTCATTTGAATTAGGATGTCGGTGGAAAATTTTGAAAGCACCATGAACTGTACGCACAGCCAGAGTGCTCCGTTTCAGAAGGGAGAATGGCAGGACTTGGTGGGAAGTACTTTGGACGTGTTGTCAGAAGAAGGACTTCATGGTTGGTAAAGTGGAAGGGCAGTGGAAAGGAAGAACGTGCTTGATCAGCACGGTGGCTCCCACAGTGGACTCCAGCGTAGCACCTGTGAGGATGGTGCAGGCCAGGCGGTGTTTTGCCCTGTGACTTGATGGCATCTACCAACCACACCATGTTCTTACATGCTGCTGCCAGGTAAACTTTGGGCTGCTGATCACACGGTCAGAGACTCAAACCCACCAGCCATCTCTGAAGAGAAAGATGCTGCCTGCCCTGAAGAATTTCATGCCGGTGAGAGCCCTGATAGGTCTGCTATGATTCTGAAGTAACAGATGGTGGTGGGTGTGTTTACATATTCTTACAAAGACAGGCTTTCCAGACTACTGAATATCTTGAGGGAAAAAATGTAGAAAGACTTTCTGAGGTAAACGTATTTCTTCCTAAGAATGAGGCCAGTTGTCTGTTACTGGTTGGAACTCTTGAGCGGTGCTCATGGCAGAGTGACAGGTTATTGAAGCGGTGACCCCAGGGTGCACCCGTCTCCCGCAGAGGACACATTATGATATGATCGTGTGTTCCCGTCTTCTCTCTGCAGGGTGTTGACTCTGGGCGGAGGGCTGCCGCACTTGGAGCACCTGAACCTTTCGGGCTGTCTGACGGTGACAGGCGCCGGCCTGCAGGACCTGGTGTCAGCGTGCCCTTCCCTGAATGATGAATACTTCTACTACTGTGACAACATTAACGGTAATGCCGCTCGGCACTGAGTCCCTGTGAAGGAAGGACTTGCCCACATGACACCTTCACAGCTCTCCACCCCAATCTGGGTCTCACAGTTCTGCTTCTCCTCAGGGCTTCCATGTCCTTTTCTAGATTTCCAGTTACCAGGCAGGCTCAATTCCAGGAGGAATCCTTTGCATTTGATAAAATTGGGAAATCACATTTCTCTAATTAGCTCCCATAATGGTAGATTTTCCTTATGGGAAGATGTTTCAGATAGCTGTGTTTTACCAGGTTTTTGAGGCTTGTATTGATAGTTCAGTTTTTCAAAAACAGAGTGACATGCAAGTTCTAGACAAACTGATACCCTGAGAAAATCTTGGGGACTTCCTCCAAGATGGTGTTTTTAGTGCTCGTTAACTACTTGAGTCTTTGAGTTTTCAGACACCCTGACTTCCTAATGGCCGTGCCCTCTGGGGGATGAGGGGTCTTTTCTCCTAGGACAGCCGTGCCACATGCAGTAGAAGGCGGAGACTGGCAGGAGCGTGGAGTTTCGGGGTTTCTGGTTGTGTTACAGGCCTCACTGCACCTTGAGGAGTGCCTGGGGGGTGGGGATGGCCTGGTGGAGATGCATGCTCTTCACCACCCGGTTTCCTGGCCTCTCTTCTCTGTGGAGCTTGATCCTGGGGCCTACTTGTAAAGGTTTTGATTTGCGTCTATTTCCTATAACTCATTGAGCCGCTAACCACCAGTGTCGCAGTTTGAAACCACAAGAGAAAGATGAGGCTGCCTATGCCTGTCAAGATTTACAGTCTCGGAAACCCACAGGGCCAGTTCTATCTGTCCCGTAGGGTCACTGTGACTTGGTTGGCTCTCTGGCAGAGAGTTTGAGTTTTTGGATGGATCCTGTCCTACCAGAGGCCTGGTGGAGATGCTTTCTGAGCTCATCACTGCCCTTTGGAAATCTGCTAGTCACGGGACACCGAAACGCTCAGGCACACAAACAGCAGACAGCCCAGCTTGCTTTGTTTCAGACAGGGAAACGCTCCCAGGTGACCCTTACGCAACCACGTCTTCTCCACGTCTGCCTTTGTACACCACGCACTGTTTTCTTGAGAGATGACAGGCCGAGCCCCCCAGTCCCTAGGACCATGTGTGCGGCAGGAGCTGGGAAGATGGATGAACCCTTGTCCCTCGCTCAGCCACACACCATAAGGCAGGGTCATTCTAGATGATTGACCTTCCTTGAAACATGAATGGAGAGAGGAGGACTTGCAGCACCTTTCTCTCTCTCTCTCTCTCTCTCTCTCTCTCTCTGTATTAAATTTCTGGAAATATGAGACAATGGGATAAACTTTAAGCCCTTAAACACATTTTGGGCTCTTCTAGCATGGTACAGTTCCTTGAACCTTGACTGGTTTTGCTTATGTAAATATTAAAGTGTTTGATTGCTAGGTATTAATATGTAACTATTTGCATGTTCAAAAGGATCGGATGCACTTTTTTAGTGAATATATGATTTTTTACATGAACAGTTAGTAATCTCTAACTGAAGGATTTGAAAGGAAGCTGGCAGTGCTTGTAATCCAGAGTCTGGCCTCCTTTTAAAGCCTCTTAAAGCATAACTGGGGTGGGAGGCGGGGGTGGGTAGGAGAAAGCCTTTAAAGTTTGTAGAGTGAATTGTCATCTTAACATCTGTTCCAGCGTCCCAGGCAGTGATACTCTGATAATAGTCTCTTCCTTAAGAGGACGTGGGGACCACCTAGCAAGTGGTAGGATAAAGCGCCATTATCGTAGCTGGTCAGGCAAGATGGCCTCTCTCAATCTAGACTCTTTCAGTACAACTCAACTTGGTCAGTCAATAGCCACTGCCCTCCCAATCCCGTTTTCAGGGTTATTGGTGTTATTCCTGAAAATCGCTAATACTTTTTCTACATGAACAAAGAAGCATCCTTCAGGGGCAAGGGTACTCTGAAAAGGGGAGCGTGGCACGTCTGCAGTTAGCTGGCCGGGCATCCCCCAAAGACACCACTGCCCATGCAATGCCTGGATGACAGTCTGAGCCGTGCTTCAGCACTCGCAGGCCCCGAGGGAAGAGACTTGAACCGTCAGACACTTAGCACACGGCCACAGTGAGCGGGATGTCAGTGGGAGCAGGAGATCCCCACCCTGCCGAATTGTGCTTCACGACACTTACATTTGTTGTTTCGCTG
Organism: Nesogale talazaci; assembly: GCA_004026705.1. NCBI lineage: Eukaryota > Metazoa > Chordata > Mammalia > Afrosoricida > Tenrecidae > Nesogale > Nesogale talazaci. Next base: position 7,441 of record PVJH01044607.1, on the reverse strand, counting down.
GCTAACCTGGGTTTGGATATAAACCTATGATTCACCGTGCAAGACCCCTTCCCCGTAGCATTAAAAATAATCCCTGTCTCATCACGAAGCCTCCTGTGAGGTTTCTGGGGCATGGCATGTGAAGCACACCGAACAGGGGTAGCCCCTAAAAGTTCTCTTGTGTTGAGAGTGGACTTTGTGAGGTAAGCTAGAGTAGCTCGCAGTGCTCGAGGGACCCATCTATCTATTTGTGCCCCCCCCCCCGACTTTCTAATTACAGTTAAAGAGAAATCCCAGGTAAGTGAAGGTAAGTGCCAAGCTATAGCCTCCATCATTAGCACCCAGAATCTACAGATTGTGCAACAGTAAAAACTCGAAGAAATGACCACAGTGCACTGTATATAGTTCCTTTACACTTATCCTTTGAAAGACACGCAATACTCACACAAGGTCTTTGTTTAACATGCACTTCAAGACTTTTTTTTTCCATGATCATGCCCTTTTTAATTTTCTTCCACTGTTCTTGAGTATGAGGTGAGATTTCCTCAAGTGTCCCAATTGCCGGGGCAAGTGTCCAATTGCATCGAGAGAGACCTATATTGGTGGGGTGCCAAGTACCGCAGGATGCCCCCTCTCCGACTGAAGTGTGGCTATTCCCATCATGGGGGACGTCACAGCATCCTACTTTCGTTTCGGTTGTCCATCTTTTCCCTGTCCTCCACAGCAACTAGCTAATCCCTCACAGCTTATGGTGTGAGACCACGTATCTGAGCTTCCGTGGTTCTCTTCAGTTGCATTGCCCCCAACCCTCCCCGCAAATAAAATTCTCTCAATAGACCTTCTCCTTTCTGGGTGACCAGGAGCAGATGAGACCTCCTCTGTCATGGACCACAGGGACCGTGGCAGTGGGTGTTGTCAGTTTTATTGGTGAAGTCCCCATGGTCACTAGGTAGATTTGTCTTTAAGTTTTAAGACCCTGAGTATATCACCCCCGTCTCCTCAACCCCCTGCACTTGAAATCCCATGAAGACTTTGAGCTATTGTAGTGCATATGAGTGTAGGAACGTTTATGAGAGAATGGAATGAACAGATAATGGAATCTTTCTGTGAATTCTGTGAAGTCCCCTTGTACTTGAGGGTAGGGGTGTGTTTTAGATTATCTTGATTAAGAGTATTGTTTTAGATGAATTATGAGAGGCTGGCAGGCAGCAGGATTGGGGTAGCCTTTCCGTAATGTAACCACCACCCATTGCTGTCACGCTGTTCTGACTCCCGTGGGCAGTTCTCTTCTGTTACCCTTTCTACCATCTCTGAGACTTAGGGAAACACAGTTGCGAGGTTGGTGAGACTGGGGCTGCCGGCCTCCTGTATCACTTGTGGCTCTTCTCTGAGAGAACAGTTTCCCCACTGGGTCTCCCAGGCTGCCAGTCTTTTGGGAAGCGGAGAGGGACTGGTGATATGGAACTGCTGACCTTTGGATTAGCTATTGTGTGTGTGACCTCTGTGCCACCACAACCTCTGCTTCCTTTATACTGTGGCCCGTGTCCTTCTTAAGTCAAAATAAAACAGCCATAGGACAGCAGATGGGCATTGGACCTCCATTCAAGTACTTCCTCAGTGCAAGAATATTTTGTTCTATTAAATTGGCATTCCATGATGCTCACCTTCCCAACACAATCACTGAGGACAAATGTGTGCATAAGCAAAGGTGGGGAAGAAAGCTGATGGTGCCCGATTATCAAAAGATGTAGCATCCGGGGTCTAAAAGGCTTGGAAGTAAACAAGCAGCTATCCAGCTCAGAAGCAACACAACCCACATAAAAGAAGCACACCAGCCTGTGTAACCACGAGGTGTCCAAAGAATCTGGTATCAGGTATCAAAAAACTGAAAATTATATCATTGTAACTGAGGGGGAGTATAGATTGGGGATCCAAAGCCCATCAATAGGTGAAGTGACATCCTCTTACAAAGAGGTTGGCAGGGAGGAGATGAGCCAGGCAAGGTACAATGTAGTAACAGTGAAATACGCAACTTTCCTCTAGTTCTCAAATGCTTCCTTCTACCCACTATCATGATCTCAATTCTCCATGACAATCCAGCTAGACCAGGGGGTGTACACTGGAGTCGGAAACATGGGGAATTTAAGATAGATGATCCCTCAGGACTAGTGGTGGGAGTGGTGATGGAGGATGGAGGGCTGGTAGAATAGAAAGTAGGCACCCATTTCAGGGAACTACATATAACCTCCTCTCTGGGTTACGAACAGTTGGGAAGTGAGTGAAGGGACACATTGGACAGTGTAGGACATGAAAAAGTAATAGCAATTTGTAAATTATTAAGGGTTCATGGAGAGGGCAGGAGGAGGGAGGGGAAACATGGGGAGCTGGTACTTGGGGCCTAAGTGGAGGAAGGATGTTTTGAGAGTGATGTTGGCAACAAGTGTGCAAATGTGGCCAGCATACAATTGATGTATGTATGTATTGTGATGGGAGTTGTATAAGCCCCCAATAAAATGATTTATTTTTTAAAAAAGTGTGTGTGGGGGGAGAGGAGCTTATACCAAGGGCTCAAGTAGAAAATATTTGGAATTGAATATGGCAACCTGGGTATAAATATGCTTGATACAAATGATGTATTGAATGTTGTAAGAGCCCCCAATAAAATCATTAGAAATGGAAAAAATTAAAAATAAATAAATAAAACAGCCAGTGATTTCATTACTACAGAGATGTCCTGCTGTCCCCCCCTCCACACACACATACTTAAAGATACACATATTGTCTTTCCATAATGGTATATATGAGCTTTATGCTTCATTGACTGGTTGGATACCCTAAGAACTTTGCCCTCTCCATTTGACCTTTTTTGGGTTCGAAATGTAAGGAAACAAGTTCTTGGAAGATAGTGTCATAACTATTCAGTTGCAACTAATTTTTTTTTCGTTTTAGTTAGCGTCGGTGTAATTGCCCTGTCTTGCAATTGCTCCAGCGAATGCCCAGACAGTCAATACAAATGATGTATTGAATGTTGTAAGAGCTGCTTTTCCGCGTTCAGAGCCAGCCGTCAGTCCAGAGTTGGGTGGCTGGTCACTCTGACTCCACTTGTGCATTCCACCATACAGTTGTATTGAGACTTCATTTGAGATTATCCCGAGATGTCCCCGTGGCATTGTTATTTCTAATTATTGTTCACCATTCTCATAGAGAAATGAGAACTCGTTAGGTGCTGCTGGTTTGCTTTTGACTTTTACCGACCCTATGCACAGCAGAACCAATCTCTGCGCGTGGTGGCGGCGACTTTGTCGGAGAGGTCTTACTGTCGGTAGCAGCTGTGTGCACGTTTGTCTTCCTGCCTGTCCGGGCAGGGTCCCCAGGAGTCAGCAAAGCCTCCACGGCGGTGAATCGGGTTAGGCACGCGGTCCTTCATGTTTGTACGTGTTCCGCGAAACTGTGCTTTCCATATGTTCTAACTCAACGGTGTCCCCTAGTGTCAGTAATGCCTTTATAAGTGAATTCAAATTTTTATTATGTCTTAGATGTACTTATTTGTTTAATCGCTCATTGTATTCTTAATTTTGGGTAATAACCTCTAACGCTAATGTTTAATTTCTGTTGTTGACAAATGTGAAGTGAAAATATATCAGGCATGCTGAATCTGTGTAATTCTGGTTTAATTTTTTTTACTGTTATGTTTATGGTAATGACTCAATGTATTCTTTAGTCAGTGTGCTGGGGCTTTTTTGGCCCTTTTGATAATTCTACTAAGGCTATTCAAATTACAGCAAATCTATTGAGTTATCCAGGCAATGTTATTTCCGTCATAGGGTTGTTTTTTTTCTTTTTTGGGGGGTTTTGTTTTCTTCTTTAAACCCTGTCAGAATTGTCTAAAAATATTTTCTTTCTCTCCTTCTTGGAACCGTGGCGGATATATTAGTTAAAGTCAGGCTGCCGTGGGAGCTCTCTGAGTCTGAACAGTCCCTAAATGTGAGCTTTTACTTCTATGATATATATGTATCGATATCTGTTGCTAGTTTAAAAAGAGAAAGAAAAAAAGAAATCCAGTGTGTCTCTCTAGTGGGAGCCAGTTATTTTATTTTATTTGCGGCAGCTGAGAAATTCCTCCTTTCACCTGTCTCTGTTTCTGTGCAGGTCCTCACGCGGACACGGCCAGCGGATGCCAGAATTTGCAGTGTGGTTTCCGAGCCTGCTGCCGCTCTGGTGAATGACTGCCTCCTGCCCTCTGTCTACTTCACTTAGCTGAGCAGGCTTCCTCTCATGCACTTTACTCACCGCACACGGCCCTCCCGGTAACCAGCCGGCCCGCCCCACCCCACCCCAGAAATCTCGGTTCACCAGTGAGCCCCACAGTGTTGTTCCTCTTGGGCAGATTCTCTTTTTGTTGTAAGAGGGGGCTGGTAGTTTGTTTTGTTTTTCTTTTCTTCCCCCTCTCAGAAGGGTGAGTCATCTCACCAGCTTCCTGTTCACTGGAGGTGACATGGGCTGGAAGAAGGCCTGTCACTAGCATGGCCGCTGGGCCCTTGCAAAGACTTTTCTGCAGAGTGGCTGGCCGCGGGTCTGAGAGGGAACTGGGGTTCTCGCCCCAGAGTACCCTGCACCCAGCAAACTCTGCTGAGTTCTTGGGGACATTCTCTGAGGTTTCCTCTGCCACGACTGCACGTTTTGGGAACCGATTTCAATCTGCAGGTTTCCGGAGGGCCATGGCAGACACCACCCCGTTCAGGTTCTTCAGGATCCCAGGACTGTCTGGGCCCTGGCGCTAGCCCGGTGAGCAGCCAGTCAAGTACCAGCGTGTTCCTGTTGGCTTTCCTCAGATACCCCGGGTCCCCACCACAGCCCCTGAATTGTCAAATTAGGGATGGCCTTTTTCAAAGTTCCACAATCATCTGAAGACATGTACAAATAAAAATTACTTTGAGGACTTTATCAAATAACACTGTGTTTGGGTTCGATTCTTGTAAATCACGATTCAGGCTTCCAGAAGTGTCGATCACAACCTTGTCTCCCACTCGCCTGCGAAATCAACCCTGACAAATAAACCATTTTGGAGACACACCTAAGTTTGTTGAGCTGGGCTTTCTTTTTTTGTACTTAACTGTGTGCCCATCAGATTCACGATCTGGAAGCCACGCATCGCTTGGTGAGGAGCTTTGGGAATGGAGACAGGCAGGAAGCTGCAGGTGGGGTCAAGGTAGTTGGCAGACGTGCCATATGCTCTTTGCAAATACTTGGTAGGAGTTCATGAGGGAAGGGCATTTTACAGTCTGGTCCTGTGTGATCCCAAATGTTCTGTTCCACTGTGAGGGAGGGGACATAGAGGCACCAGAACAATGGGTAGACCCGTTTCAGCTCCTTTTTTTCCCCCCACTGTATTTTGTAAAATCTTTCAGTGTTGTTGACAACTCACATATCATGCAGTTCAGTAGTTTAAATGTACCCAAATAGGTTGTGCAAACATCACTGTCAATTTTAGGACACTTGGTTCGTTCTTGTGCTCACCATTCGCTCCCCACCCCACCTCCCCAAGAAACAATCCAGTTACTGTCGACAGAGGTGCCTACCCTAGATCTCCTAGAACGCAAAACCTACAATAATAGGAACTCACAATAGCAAAGGATCGGGGGTCAATTCTGACTGGCAGCGACCTTTTAAGGGGTAGAATTGGCCCTGGGGGTTTCTGCGACTTTTTTTTTCTTCTGAGTAGACAGTCTTTCATTTGTCCCATAGCATGGCTGGTAGGTTCCAACCCCTGGCCCAGTGGTGAGCAGCTCAGGGTGTCGCCCATTATACCGCCTGGCTTCTTCCTCTACCATAACTGAGAACACCCCTTACACCCCATGTCGCTGAGTCAGGACTGACTCATCAAGACACTGTGTACAGGACAGAGAACTGCCCCTGTGGGTTTCTGTGATGTGTTAGTCTGGGCAGACTAGAGAAACAAATTCATACAGATGTGTATAAGTGAGAGTTTTATGTATATAAAGGGTAATTGAACATTAAGAAAGCATCCCTATCTAGTCCAGTATAAGTCCATAAGTCTGATAATAACCCATAGGTCCGACACCAATCCATGAAGTCCTCGTCAGGCTCACGAAACACATGCAGTGATGCCACATGCAGGGCAATCACAGGCCAGTGGTTGGGAAGTCTTGTGAATCCAGTGGAGTTGTAAAACATCTCGGCACTGGCAGAGGTCTCCATGCAGCTTCTCCAGCACCCAGGGCTCCTTCAGGGTAGGTCCATGTGGCTTCTCCTCAGGGATGTCTTGCTGGGAGTCCTCCTTGTCAGTAGAGAGTCTCCTAGGGTCAAGAAAAGTGTCTTCTGCCTCCAAGGAGGAAAACCAGATTTCACAGAATTTTCAGGAGAAGGCCACGCTTACACAGAGGCCTCATTGGTTAAATCTTGATTGACAGGCTAGACTCCACCCCTTTGAGTCCTCAAATTGACAAACGATTAAATAACTACCACGGCGACAAACCGAAAGGGGGGTAGAATGCCATTGATGTAAGTATTGGTGAAATAGAGCATAACTTCTTGTCTTTGCAGCAAGAAGGTTGTATGTATGCATGGTCCTCTTGCCTTGGGTCCCCACCCTGATACTGGCCATTCTCTGTTAGACACTGGCCTCAGATAGAGGAACCTGATGCTTTCCTTCAGAGAGTGGTGGAGACCACCTGCAGGGGGCGTGGTACTGTGCAAGCTTGACCATTCTGTAGTTCCTGAGGTTTTACTTCCCTGTGTAGTCAGCGCCCTTGGGTGGTGCAGTGAGGAACCGCTGGGCTGCTGAATTCACCACGATTAGTGGTTTGATGTCATCTAGCAGTGACAGAGAAGAAAGGCCTGGTGATCCCCTTTCAACCCAGTCACAAACCATGCTCCCGATAGCAGGTTTATCCTCATGCAGGTGAGGTGGATGGGGTGGAGTGGACCTGATGATAACTGACTCGGGGGTAAAGATTGAATAAAGATTGTTAAACGTTGGCATTAGGGAGCTTTTCCTGCACACAAATGATGGGCCACCACCTGGGTTGAGCCCCGCTGGCCCGATGCTTGGTCGGATCTGAATGGTGACTTGGCTGGACCATGGTAGCAGACCTGAGCCGCCGAGGGGGGAAGGAGAGCGAGCTTGTAATCCCCAGGCTGGGGTGGGTGTTAGATGATGCTTCAAAACTTGACTTAAATTCTCTCTCTCTTTTTTTTTTTTTTACATCTTATCTGTTCAAAATTAATTACTTTGGAGCCATTCATTTCCCTAGGGAATCCAGGCCATGAGGTGCCTCTCTTGGCTTTCATCGCTTGATGCTGCCAAATAAACAGAGCGTTGACAGATCTTTCAGACTGCCAGCATAGTGTCACGTGGAAATTGTTTGTAGCACTGGGCTGCACATAGCGAGGTCAGCACTTTGCACCCGGCCCCCCCCCCCCCCCCCCCCCCCCCCCCCCC
>PVJH01044606.1:0-12947 GCA_004026705.1 Nesogale talazaci | reverse complement strand
ACAACAAGGGCCACAAGCCAACGGCAACTTCAGGCTGGCTTTAGCAGGCTCTTACTGCAGCTGCTGTAAGAGAATCTACCATGTTTGGGGAACCCACACCAATGCACCACCCCATCTTTCTCTAACTGACACCCTCTTTGCCCTTGGCTCAAGGTCGTGTCGCCTTCTTTCCAGACCACTATGAAACCCACTGCCATCCGGTTGAGCTCTTGGCAACCCTGCAGGACACAGTGGAACTGCCCCTCGTGTTTTCAGAGCCATCGACCCTCACAGGGGCAGCCTGCCCCCTCTTCCTCCATCGTAGGCGGGTGGCAGGCGGGTTGAGAGGGGCCGCTTGGAGCAGTCTAGCCAGCAGCTTTTAACAGCTGCCTCGCCAGGGCGCACTCTTCGCTCTGGTTGTCTGGTGACAACCATGCACCCTCCTGAGTTGTCGCGGCTTCTGAACGCACACCCTGAGGAGCAGTCGAAACCTTTGCGGGGGAAGGTGCCAAGGTCCAGCGTCGGCCCAGCGTCTCACACCGGGTAAGCGGCAGAGCCAGGATTTGGACCATTCCAGAGCTTGGTGGCGCATTGATTGGCCACTCCCTGGAAGGTCAGCCGTTCAAACCCACTGGCTGTTCGGCGGGAGGAAGATGCAGTAGTTTGCTTCTGAGTCCCAGAGCCTTGGAAGCGATGAGGCCCTTCTGCTCCATTCTGTAGGCCCTCTCTGAAGCTAAAGGAGCCGGCTGACACCAGGTGAGATGACCTCTACAAACCCTAAGCAGCGCTGCCCCTTTTGCATTGTCTAGACTTAGTCTTATTTCAGAAGGCATTTAAGGCAGCTTTCAAAGCTATGTCACAACCTCCCCCAGCCCAACCAAACCAGCAAAATGAGACCAGACACTTCAGACTGCAGTTTCTAGTATTTGCCACAAGAGAGCGGTATCACATCTATAAACATCTAGGGAATGCTCCTCACTGACCTGGATATCAATTTTTGAAGTTATAAAGAAAGCATGGTTAGATTTAGTATTGAATGCAAAAGCAGCTTCTCCTAAAGGGCGTTTAGAACACAGCCATGATAGATTTGAGATGACCATGTTATCAGGCAAATGTAATTCTTTCCCAAGAAATAATATTCTGTATAATGATCTATGCCTCCCCAAAGAGAAGCAAGGGGTGGGTTTGTTTACGAGTCAACCTGAGAGATGGTCACAGATGCTGAAGGCTGAGTGCAGCTCTCATTTCACTGCTGGGAAAAGCACTGCCACTGTGGGCCATGGTTACCAAGCCAGAACACCCCCTGCCTGCCACGGAGGCCGTGCTGACTTGGTGACCCTTCAGCCCCGCCTTCTATTCTAGTGGAGACTGGTTCTCCATACGTGCAAGTGGTGGGTTTCTTTTTTGGCCAGAGAATATTATCACCACCACATTTTCAGCAGAAGTGAAGATACTGACCTTCTCTTTGCAGATCACCAAAAGACACATTGGCTAGGAAGTGGTGGGCTTTTTACTGGGGTGAGGTCTGATGAGAAGTTTAAAAATAAATCTAATGAAGATAATCGGGGACCCGATTCTACTTTGATACACGTGGGGTCCCCATGAGGCAGGCTGGACCGACAACTGCCACCGCTATCACTTGTACACGCAGATCTGAAAATGCTGCCATTTGAGAAAGGGTTCTTAAGACCACATTGATGGAAACTTCCGAGTTGTGGCGGGTCCACAGCTTCAGGTCTGTGAAAGTGTAGGCGTGGCGGTTGGCCTGCCACTGGGTCACAACCTGATGGTGACTGCTCTGGGTGTGGTCTTCTCATAAGGAGGACCCTGGGACCCACCCCTTCTCTCTCTGCCTTCATCTTCCTCCTGCTGGCTGCCGGAGCCACCGCCTTTGGATCCACAGAACTCTGCACCCACCAGTCTGTGATCTCTCTGCATTCTGCGTCATCGCAAGCGGCTGTGTGAGCCTGAAGAGGGACTTATGGACTTCCTTTGGGCTGAGCTGGGATGTTTTCTTGATGTCTGATTGCTTCTTGATATAAAGACCTTTCTTACACACATATGAGGGTTCTGATTTCCAGCCTTGTCTGCACAACTGGGCCTGCTCTCACCACCTCTGTCTGTCCCCTGGGAAACCAGATCCTGTTCCCTTCCCCCCATGGCCCTGATCTCTGGAGGCAATGTTCCCCAGACAGAGGAACAGAGTCCTGAGGCTTTCTGAGGCTGTCAACCTGGGCAGAACAACCATCCTCCTCATCCCCCTGGGAGTGACTGCTGGGTTTGAACTTCTGACCTTGTGGTTTGCAGCCCAAATCGTGACCCATTACACAACCAAGGCTCCTAGTTGATGATGCGTGAACTGTAGCAGCTAAAGTAGGGAGCTAGCTACTTCATAAGCCCACACCAGTCAACCTTACAATGGCCTTAGGGCCCGTTGCGTTCGTGTGCCCTTTGCAATGAGGAGGAAATGGCAGGAGAGGGCAGTTAATTCCCTCGCCCAAGTTCAGGCCCCCTACCACGACAGGAGAGGCAGCCTGGCCCCAGAGTCCGTGTTCTTAACGACTAAGGCTAAGGCAGTTCCTTCTCAGGAATGCCACCCCCTCCTCATCTGACTTCCACAGTGGAGCTCTGTGTCCCCAAGACAACCTGTGTTGCCAAGGACGACAGAAAAGAAAACCGACTTGAGGGACACGTTGTGTAGTTAGAACCAGAGCTGATAGTACCAGATTTTACCGAAAAGCAGAAAATGCAATAGAAATGGAAGGAAGTGACTCAAACATACACAGAGGCCTCAGAGCTTCGATTTAGGTGCTGGAGGCCCCAGGTGGCCGCTCCCAGTCTCTGCGGCCTGTGTTGGGAGTGGATTAGCTCCGAAGTACACCTCTACCTGGCCAGGTGGGCCAGCCCACAGGGTGGCATGGCCATCCATCCTGCCAGGGCTACCTACTGGTCCTCGCAGCCTTGGTTCACACTTGCTGACCACTGAGTCAAAAGGTCTCTGCTCAGCTCAGACAGCCGTGTCTCTCTGCTAGCTCTGTGTCCCAGCACATCTACCCGGGAATTGCCTCAGAGTCTTTGGAAAAATTGTTCAGTGGGAGGAATCGCTTCTTTGGGGATGGACACGGGTTTTGGAAAAAGTGAAAAAGTGCCAGATCTGATGGACGATGAGTCAGCTGGAGGAGAATCACGGATGGTCACAAATGAAGTGTGACTTCAAGCCATTCGAGGGCTGGGATCTGGCCCCGAGGCACCCCTGGAGACCGGTTCTGAGCATGACACGCTGCGGCAGGCTAAGTGGGGACGGGGCTTGTCTGAAAGGCAGATTCCCCAGCCTGAGATCCCTCACTCAGATCTTACTTGCGGTCATCAACCTAGTCTGTGATGTTGCCCACATACATGTTTTGATATCCAAGATTTAAAAAGACAAGTTTTAACAAATTGACAGAATTTGGGCTGGAAATCAAAACATTCTTTTTATGAGCAACTTTTTCATGTACATGCAATTCAATGGTTTAATCATATTAAAAAGAGTTGTGCGGGGTGAGCCCCGGTGGCGTAGTGGTTGTGCGCAGGACTGCGGCCCACTGGGATGGAGGTTCAATTCCAGCTCCACGGAGCAAAGGCTGGGCCTCCTACTCCCACCACCTGAGGGCAGTGATGTCCCCCCACCCCCCCAAAAAAGAAAGAGTTGTGCAATCACCACCATGATCCATTTGAGAACATTTATTTTCCCTCGTGCTCATTACTTGTTCCCCATTCCCGCCCCCCCCCTACACAAAACCTTAAGAAAATTTTTAACCCACTTACTATTTAGATTTACCTCTGCTGTATTTCACAAACTATAAAACATACGAACAACTTTTCCCAACAAAAGACAACCAACACCAACAATGATAAAACAAAACATAAAAACTTCAATGGAAAAGAAAGCAGAGTGTATTAAAAATGAGAACATGTTTAAAACAGATCAAAAAGGAGAATCAATGAAAACGCTGTTACGTTTTCACCTACCTGACCTACTTCCCTGCACTTTCAAGATGCCCTGCCGGGGAGCAAGGCCAGTCCCATCCCGGGGGATTTGCTGGGCACTTAGTCCACGTGGAGCTTCCACTCTCATTCACGGCCTTCTGCGAACTGGATGCTCAGTGTTCTTGTCTAGGTCAGAGGCAAGTTGGTTCACCAGCACTACACTACAAAAACCCAACCAACCAAACACAGATTGGGTTTGACGCTAGTCACTCAAATACCATACCACAAACACTCGATTTCCCTGTGGCTCTTCACACCTTTGGGCTCATAGGGTGCTTTCTACTCCAACTGGCTATCATGACCCCATGTCCTTATCAGAGGGAGCAACGAAAGGCAAAACCCGACAGACCGTTGATGTTTCTTTCTCCCAGGGTAGATGACTACCGCCAGGAGTCCTAACCTTTGTCGACACTGGAAGATATCGGTTTGCAGTGAATAGAAACAGGATTCTGTGGAGTTCTGCCGTGACTGATCTCGGAGCATTTAGCTGCCCGTTTTCTGCCTCGAGTCCTTGCTTCCTCATTGTAATTCCAAACTTTTATTTCTGAACATTCCAGCTTTCCCCTCTACCAGAGCTAGAGTTCTACCAAAGCTGGCCACCATCATGTCAATTCTGACTCCTTGTGACTGTGCAGGGTTTTTGAGACTGTACATCTTTGGGGGAACAGGTCATCATTCTCCCTTGGAGTGGCTGGTGGATTTGAACTGCCCATCTTGCAGCCAGCAGCCCAATGACTAACTCAGAGCACCACCAGGGCTCTCTGTGCTTTTAGGAAGACATATTACAATGGGCTCCTGTACCTTCTACTGCAATGGATTCTCGCCTTTTTCTCGGCCCAGAAACCAGAGGGACACATTGTGTGATGACTACAAAGAGCGTAGACTTGGCCTTGGGAGGCTAGAGAGCACCTTCCTGTAATAACTCTAAATTATTGTGTACTTTTAGCCAAGTCTTTTAATGTCTGTGGCCGCGGTTTCCTTTGTCATAAAATACAGGCTTGGACCAAAACTGTGTGTTGTTGTTGCTATTGAGTCTATTCTGACTCATCCTACTTATCATCAGCAGAGTAGAGCTGCACCCCCAGAGTTTGCAAGGTCATGACCCTTAGGAAGTAGAATCCCAGGCCTTTCTTCCTAGGCACCCCTGGATGGTCTGGCACCCCCCCCCCCACTACTCCCCCCCATGATAGTGAAGATTCTCTGTCAACCTGGCTGTGCCAGGATTATCAGTGGTTTGGCAATTAAAGTGTAATAACCCTCCATGGAAGGAGTCCTGGTGGATTACATGTTGGACTGCTACCCGAAGATTGGTAGTTCAAACCCACCCAGTGCTTCAATGGAGAAAGATGAGGCTCTCTCCTCTGATGAAGATTGGCAGCTTCAGGAAGCCACAGGGCAGCTCTGCTCTGTCCGATAAGGTTGATATGAGTCAGAATGGCAGTGATTGTGTTTTTTGAGTTAACTCCCCCAGGTTGAAAAGGCTTGCTTTTTGGAGGGTGGGTCTTTATCCTGCATCTCTGGCTTGTGAACCTCCTATTCACTGGGCTGAGAGAGCAGTGGGCCTTATTGCCTGAGTTGTTACCTACCATCTTACCTAGAATTGAATAGCCTCTGCAGCCAGAAGCCTGTTGTCTGACCTTCTATCTTGGATTCAGCAGACCCTATAGGTGAGGGAAACCTCCAGCCTGACATCTGACCCATGAATTTGGACCTTGCCCACCTCTACTACTGTGGAAACCATGTCTAGATAGAAATCTCTCTCTCGCTAGATCAGTGGTTCTCAACTTTCCTAGTGCCTTGACCTTTCATACAGTTGCTCATGTTGTGGTGACCCCCAACCATAAAATTATTTTGGTTGCTATTTCTTTTTTTTTCTTTATTGCATCACTGCCCTGGTGGGACTAGGAAGGGCTCAGCAGGTTGCTCTTTCATGACTGTAATTTTACTACTGTTATGAGTCCGGTGACCCCTTTGAAAGGGTTGTTCAACCTCCAAAGGTAAAGTGACAGATTAAGGAGGACACCATTGACTGGAGGGTGGGGGGTCGGGTTCTTGATTAAAACTTTGGTCTTGGCTGAGCCCTGGTGGCATAGTGGTTGTGTGTGGGACTGCAGCCCACAGGGTTGGCGGTTCAAATCAAGCAGCTCTCTGGGAGCAAGGCTGGGCTTCGTACTCCCACCAGGGCAGTGATGCCTCCCTCCAAAAAAAATTGGTCTCTATGGAGCAACAAAAATGTTCATAGAACGCAAAAATAGTATTGTAATATATTTATTTTAATTTTAAAATGCCGTAGATGTTGTTACATTGTTAAAAAATGGGACATCTGGTCACTTTACAAAGGGCCCCCGACCCACAGTTTGAGAACCGCCGGTTTAGAAGCTACTGCAAGCAACATATCCGTTGCGGACCGGTGAGAAGTTGGGCCAGGGTGGCGAGGGAGTTGGATGCCATATTTTACTAGGAAGCGTTAATAGAAGAAAACATGTTTCATTTCAAAGAGGGTATTTATGGGGAAGTTGGTAGTTTTGTTCATATGGAAGGAGAATTGATCTGAGTGCTGATCCGGACGGAAGCACAGGCGGAGGAGCAGATGGAGATTCTGAATTTGGAGGCGTCTTCTAGCACCAAGCTGTTCAGTCACCGTCTCTTCCCCGAGCCTGGTGCCCTTCCTGGGACTGGAGCCTTTTGACGGCATGCACAGAGCACGTGAGACCCCCTCTCGCCATCCTCACTTGTAAGAAACCCTGGTGGTTTACCCCAAGACAGGGCTGCTTGCTCTTCCGGCAGTCCATGACGGTCAATGTTCTTTGCGAGCCCCGCACTTCAAACGCACCAGTTCTTCCACACCCTTCTTTATCCTCTGCTTAGCTTTCGCATGCATATGAAGGGATCGAAAATACCACCACTTGGGTCAGGCCCGCCTGATTGCTCAAAGTGACCTCTTGACTCTCTGGCACTTGGGCATGGCAGGTGTGCCCACGGCAAGACATCGCTCTAATTTGGTTTTTTGACTGCTGCTGCGATGTGAACCGATTGTGGATAAAAGTAAAATGAAATCCTTGGCAATTTCAATCTTTCATGTCTTCATCATGATCCCATGTGTGAGGATTTTTGTCTTCTTTCAGGTGTAACTCATACCGAAAGTTGTAGTCTTTGATCTTAATGAGTTCGTGGTAGGGGAGATAAACAGGTGCTTTTTTTTTTTTTTTTCCTGAAATGACGTAATCTCTTCAAACCTGGGATAAGTTAGTGCTGTAGAGTCTCTGGGGTCTTAAAAGCTTGGAGTTAAACAAGTGGCCCTCTAGCATGGAAGCAACAAAGCCCACATGGAAGAAACACACCAGCTTTTTTGATGAGGTGTCAATGGGACTAAGTCCCCAAAGTTCAAAAACAAGCAATGAAATGGACATGAAGAAGCACACAGTAGAGATCTAAAAGCCACAGGTAAGATAATTGGACAACCCATCACAGAAGGGCCACATGGAAGGGATGATATATCCAGGGTGGGATATAGCACTGATGAAACATATAACTATCCTCTAGTTCTCTAGTATTTCCTCCCCTGACTATTATGGCCTTAGTTTTACTATTATGGTCCTAGTTTTACCTGTTATGGTCTTTGTTTTATCTCATTAATCTTGTTAGACCTGCATATGGTCTGTGTATGGTCATTGGTATAATTAAGATCATTTCATGCATGAAAGCCAAGATAGATAACCCTTCAGAAACAGTAATGGGAGTAATGATTCCCTGAAGGTTTGGGAAGAAGATGGGGGAGGAGAATAGGGGGAGCTGATAGTAATGATGACTGTATAACGCACTCGAGGGAAGTGATGAACAGATTTGTTGGTGAACAGATACATTGGCTGGTGTAAGATATGGCCAATATAAATATATAATAAGAGATCCTGGGTGGGTGGGGGAGGGAGGGGATAAAGGGGAACTGATATCAAAGGTGTTCAGGAAGAAAGAAAATGTTTTGAAACTGATGGTGGTAGCAATGGTACAGTTATACTTGATCTAATTCAATTATGGATTGTTATAATACCTGTAAGAGCTCCCAAGAAGATGATTAATAAAGAGCTAATATATAGAATATCTTTTCATATCCTTTATCTAATGCTTAAGTGACCTCGAACCATATACATTGCTATCATTCTCAGTTTGTAGACAGTGCTTTGAGGTTTAGAGGACTTACATGATGTGAGAAATCACAACAGTTCAAGTAGCCAACTTGGGGCTTAATGGCAGACTGTAAAGTACATGTTCTATAGGGTGGTACCCTCTGCCTTTCTCCCAGTTTGCCACAGTGTGGTAGTTAGTCTTTTGCTATGATGCTGGGAGGTTTGCCTCTGGCATTTACATATCAGCAGGGTTGTAAATGAACAGGTTTCAGTGAAGATTCCAGACCAAGAAGACCTTGAAGAAAGGACCCATTTCTTTTTTTTTTGTTTGTTTGTTTTTGGAGCATCACTGCCCTCTGGTGGTGGGAGTAGGAGGTCCAGCCTTGCTGCTAGATTTGAACCTCCACCCCAGTGGGCTGCAGTCCTGCGCACAACCACTAAGCCACTGGGGCTCAGCCCAGGACCCATTTCTTTAGCCCTGCATACAGCAGCATGATTTAACCCCTTTTGATCCTCAGTTCTATTCCTCTTTAGTTGTTTTACAAAAATCATAGTTCAGATGAAAGTTTACAGAGAGAACCAGTTTCCTATTGCATAGTTTGTCCACAAAAGGTCCCACGACATCACTGGCATTTCTCACCATATGTCAGCACCCTCCTCATTTCTGCCCTAGGTTCTCCTCCTTTCATCAGGATGTTCTGGCCCTTTCCACATTCTCCTCCTTGCTCCGGGACCCCTGCTGACCTTGTGATCTCATGTGATTGACTGGTCTGTGGAGCCCAGTCCTCTCAGGTGTTCTTGCTTGTTTTATGGGCCTGTGCGTTGTTTGGATGAAAGGTTGTCCTTGGGCATGGTAAAGGACCACTGTCTCAGAGTTTTCAGTCTCTGTGAGACGAGTAAATTGTGTATGTGTGTGTGTGTGTGTGTGTAAATTGGTTTTTTGTTGTTTTTGTTGATCTACACGATTTTTTCCTACTTGATCCAGGATCATTTGTTGTGATCCCACACGGTGGTTCATTGTGATCATAGGGCACCAGCTAGTTCTTCTGGTCTTTGGGGTTCATTGGTTCTCAGTTTTCATGTCTGGAAAATAGAAAAAAAAATGATAGCACTCATTTCACAGGGTTATTGTGACCTTAGTGTGCCTTGGTGTGGACCTAGTAGATGTTAGATGCTATCACCCCCACCACCATCACTATCATCTTCCTGGAATTTGGGGGCAGAATCTGAGAACATCCATTAGGCCTGGGACACTTTCAGATATTAGGGCTTTTTGATTTAGGGCCATGGGTTTCAGTGAGGATCCACTGAAGTCCACTCCCTGTAGAAATTGCCACTACTGCCCTGTTGGGATCTGAGATGCTGTAGCTCATTTACCTCTCCTCTCCAGGGCAGAATTGTTCCTTATCAAGCTTCAGTATGATGGATGGTTTCAGATCCAGGTAATGTGTGTGCGTGTGCATGTGTGTTTGAGTGCATGTGCGAGTGTATGTGTGTGTGCCTGAGTATATGTATGTATGTATGTATGTGTATGTATGAGTGTATGTGTGCATGAGTGCATGTGTATGAGTATGTGTGTGTATGAGTGTGTGTACATGTGTATGTGTGTCTGGGGAAACAGGAACAGGGTGATGGCAATATCTGTCCACAGCCAATGCCTGGTTGCGGATCCTGTCCGTCGCTGCCCTGGCAGGACAATTGGTGGGGAGTGAGAGTGGGGGGAACAGGTCTCCCAGCTCACTGACTCTCCACCTTGTTTTCCACTTTCTGAAAAGGAGATGGCAGTAGGATTTGCTCTCAAAGTCAGCTGCGTGCTGAATGTGTAGAGAACCCCCTTCTCGCTTTTCTGTGGCTTGACCAAAAAAAAAAAAAAAAAGCTTTTTCTTCTAAAGGTAATGACAACTTTCAATGTTAAAAAGGGAGTAAGGACATAACTTGCAAATCATCATACTTGTCCCCAGTCATAGACACATCAGGGGGCTTCAACAAGTTCATGGAAAACTTCTGTCATCAGTTCCATTTTTCCACAGAGCGTTTGCAGCCCCTCTCGTTCAGACAAGCCTGGGGAGGCTGCCTGGTGCTCTTTTCTGCCCGGAGACTGGGGGGCATCCCTGTTTGCTCGGGGCTCCGGGCTGCTCTTTGTGGTTTGGTTTGGCTCATCCTCGCCACCGATGCGGGCACTTGAAGCCATCGGTTTTCTGGAAGCTGTACACCATGATGGGTTGCCCGTGCATGGTCTGTGAAGTGGGGGAAGCTTCCCCCAAGAGCCTGTCTTCACGGTGCTAAGTTGCTCTTCCTGGCTGGGCTCATGTCGGTGCCCTTTCTGTGTGACGCTGCCTTCTTATTGCTGTTTCTGTGTGACGCTGTCACAGTCTCTCATAGGAGAGGTGGGGTGCGGTGTGTGGGACTGAAGCCCTGTCATTACAGGTCTCTTCATGTTGGTTATGCAAAGCAGCCAGGGTGGCGTGAGGGGTTACCCAGTGGACGGCTCACCACAAGCCTGATTCAAACCCACCTATCACTCAGTGGGGGAAAAAGGAGGCTTTCGGGCCCCGTCAAACCACAGAGACAGTTCTTCTCTGTCCCGTATGGTAAAGTGACCAGACGTCCCACTTTTTAACAACTTAACAATGTCCTGCGGCATTTTAAAATCAAATATGTTACAATACTACTTTTGCATTCTATGGAAATTTTTATTGCTCTGTAAAGACCAAATTTCTAATCAAGAAACCCCCTTCTCCCTGGTCAATGATGTCCTCGTTAAAATCTGGTCACTTTACCATAGGGTCATCTGAGTGGGAATGAACTTGTTGGGTCTGAGGGACCTAACGCTCTGCGGATGGCACAGAGGTCACATGACCTCCCAAGGAAGGCGAGCTCGGCGGGCTCCTGCTGGTTCTGCCGGTCTCTCCCTGAATGCTTTTATTCATTTCCATCGTGATACATATCTCAAACGCAATTTTGGAAATGTGCACTTGTTTGAAGAGCAAACCAGATGTCAGAACGCATTGGCGCTGCTGGTTTGCTCTCCACTTATCTGGGACACATCAGCATGAGCATTCATCTTGGAAGGAAAACATTTTACAGGAGAAAATGTCATCATGCTGATTTTCTTGTAATGTTAAAAAAAATCTACCCAGGTCATCTCGGGGAGGGAGGCTCCATCGGGCTGGGTCTACTCGGTGGTGGGCAACATGGGGGAGAGTGTAGAAGAGAACTACGAGGGGGCTTCAAAAATGCATGGGTGGGTTCCATTAACTTTTAACTCCAATACCCACCTACTTTTTGACACTCCGAGCCAGATTCACGACCCCTGAGTCCATGGAGACCCTCTAGAAGAGGACAGAGCTGCCCCGATGGGTATCCAAGACTGTATGGTCCTGCAGGAGGCGAAAACCCCAAAGCAGCCCAAACTTACTCCCCTTGTCTTGACTCTGACTCGCAGCAAGGCAAGGTTTCCTCCTCTTATAGTCCAGCTGGCGGTTTTGGGTGGCCGATCTTCTGATTTAGTAGCCCCCTACGCTGTCAAGCCCCTCCTAATGATTCCTATTTGTGCTCTCTAGTGATTACTGGTGATCGGGGAAGATCAATCACCAGAACGTATTGTAGAGCCGCAGGTCCGTGGGAATGAGGGCAACCCCCAGGGAGGGGGATTGGCGTCACGGCCTCCACCAGGGACGGAAGGAAACAGAGCGGCCGTCATGAAGACGGCTCGGGCCTGGGCAGCCTTTGGTGATGTCATGCAGACGCTCATCGGGAGCAGTATCTCATTTGATGGCACCGAACAAGAAGAAGGAGGACAAGAAGGAGGAGGAGGGGAAGAAGATGAGCTAGGGCCAGAGAAAATCAGCTTTTCTCTCGTGAGACACTCCACTCCATTTCTTTCTCATAACCGTACTCTGAACAACTAAGTTGAGCTATCTGATACCCACATTTGATCTTTTGGGACCCCCCCTCCCCCCACCCCATGCAAGGAGGGAAAAAGGGTAGTTTCAATATGTTTAACTAGCACATGAGGCATCTCCACATGACCAACTCCACCTCCCCACCTCCCCTCAAGAGCTCACTCCTGCACCAAAGGCCTCCTGGGGCCTTCTTCCTGGGACCAGAGCTTCTGCTTTCCTGAGGGCTGCTGACCATCCCGGTCCACCTAGACTGGGACATGGGGCCTTCCTGTTTACAACAGGAACAATCTGGGGTTACCTTTCACCCTGAGGGTCACCTGGTGGCTGTAGACCGTCGTCGTGACCTTGTGTTGCTGTAATAGAGACGCCACAATGGGGGCTTTCAAGAATAGGAGTGCATTTCCTCATCATTGTTTTTAGGTACCATTGGGTCGGTTCTGATCCATAGCACAGCCCTCTGCACAACAGAATGAAGCAGTGTCCAGCCCAGCACCACCTCCTTCTCAAAGTTCTGGAGGCTGAAGGTCTGCATCTGGGGCTTCGTCGTCTATTCCTGTGGTGCACCGCTCCTGGCTTCCGGAGTCCACTGCCAAGTGTTGGTGTTCCTTTGCTGGTAGACCAGATTCTTACCTGCCTCTGCCCCCCAGTGTGTTTCACTGTCCAAACTGCTCCTTATAACTCAGAAATATTTAGCAGTAGAACCTACCCTTGACTGGTGTGACCTAATGAATAGGACACAGCAAAAGCATCTTTCCAAACAGAATCCCAGTTTATATTTTAGGGGCATCATTGGCTCCATCACACAGAGTTTGCTGTCCTTCCTCCGGGGCACTCTCTCCACCAGGTCGCTCTTTCTGAACAACACTCTTGACTCGGGGAGCGGGCCACCAAGGCCACCTGCCTGGCTCCT
>PVJH01044605.1:0-12938 GCA_004026705.1 Nesogale talazaci | reverse complement strand
TTACAATCACTTCATGCCTGGTTACTTTGCTTGGAAGAAACCTTTTAAACAAGTTAGGGACCTCCTTATTACAAACCTTACACTTCAGGTCTCAGTGTGGGACATTGCCATGACAGGCTTTCTAAAGGCTAGTAGTTAAACTAGGCCTAACTTTCAGTTTCAGGTTCCAGGTGGCTGATGCAACTCCAGCTGGTGCCACTTCGCCTGATTACAAGCCATCCAAAGAAATAACCGCCTGATAAAAAGTGACCACTGACATTCAAACAGCAGTTTGTCATCTGCTGACCGATCCAAAGAGCACACACACAACAGCCTACCAACCACTGGTGGACACTGGACACCGGAGGATTCTCTAATCAGTTTAAAGAACTATCAGACTCTCCCGCCCCCATTTTCCCATAAAATCTGAGCAAACAAAGAGCTTGGTGCACCTTCCCGTACTAGGATGCTGGGTCCCCGCATGAGAGAAAAATCTACTAAGTCTATAAGAAGCAGAAAAAACATTAGAATTCTGTCTGATGCTATGAAAAGAAATTACATTAGAATTATCGGTCTACTGGGGGAAGGTCAATCAAGGAGACCAACATCCAATATAGTGATGAATGCTTGGAGGAAAACTAACCTAGTTTAATGACAGAAAACCAGACAACCATCCAGGAGGTCTTAAGAACACCAGCTACACTGAACCCCAAGAAGAAAACACCAAGAATATCATTGTTAAACTACCCAATTACAAGGAAAAGGAGAAATTTATGAGAGCAGAAAGGAAAAAATAGACAATCACATATAAAGCCAAACAGCTAAGAATATGCTCACACCTAGCAATGGAAATTATGAAGATCAAAGAGTGAAGCAGCATATTCCAAAAATTGCAGGAAAGCCATGGAAACCCAAGAATATTCTATCCAGCCCAATTATCAAAATTGACTTAAGAAGTGAAAGTCTTTCCAGACGAGGAAAACTTCAAAGAACATGCTAAAAGGAACCCAGCCCTACAAAAGATCCTCAACGACCCATCGGGGTCAGAAGAACAGCAATCACCAAACACACACAAGAGACTAACACACAGAACAATGCTACCCACAAACCATCAAGGGGATAATAGTCCCCAAGGTAACTCTGGCTCATTAAGAATGAGCCACAAACCAGCATGGACACAGCCCAGAGAAAACAAAATACCAAAACAAGACCAATAATATGACAACACAGAGTGAACAGATAGATGTGATCAATGGATTAGAAAACAACCTCTCCATCTGTTGCCGACAGGAGACATCCTAAGATCACAGAAAAATATATATTGAGAATCCAAGGCTGGAGAAACATATACCAGGCAAACAGCAATTTAACAAAAGCAGGGGTAGCAAACCTAATCTCAGATAAAATTAACTTCCAAGTGCAAAGCGTAAAGAGAGATTAAGGACACTACATGATGCTCAAGGGAAGGGTAGACAATGACCCAATATGCATTATTAAATATATACTCCCAAAATGAAAGATCCGCTGAATACACACCAATATGCATTATTAAATATGTACTCCCAAAATGACAGATCTGCTGAATACATAAACACTCCATATGATGGGAAAATTATTACAGTCTCAATAATTTTTGTGGGTTACTTCAACACACCACTCTGAAAAAGATCACAGGGAAAGAAACTCAACAAGGAAACTAGAGATCTAACCACCACAATTAGACAATCTAACTTGATATCTAGAGTTTTTCATCCAAATAAAAACAATTCACACTCTTCATCCCCACATGTAACTTATTCAAAGATAGACCACATGCTGGGGCATAAATCAATAATTTAAGCACGCTGATATCAAACAGAACCCTGTCTCAGACTACTGTGCCATAAGGTGGGAAACCATCAGAAGATGAAAAAAGTTAAGAGAAAAAAATTGGAGAATAATTCTCTATTGAAAAGAAGTGCATACTGACTGTGATGGGTAGGTTTGTTATGTCAACATGGCCACAGAAGATTGGTGGGTCTGTTGTGAGGGCACAGACAATGAGCACGTGGGATGAATTGAAGGGCAGAGATAAGGAAGGGCTCGGCGAGTCCCGCCCTCTCGCTTCCAGATCTTCGGACCAGAGAGCTGCCTTGTTTGTCCTGTTCTTGACCTCCAAGCAACGTTACCTGTGGGACACCTAATCGTGAACTGTGTTGCTGTGAGAGTTGAGGAGCATTCAAGCCCTGCTTTGCCGCACTCCTGGGATATACATCTGAGCTAAAGGACTGTTGGACTCTGTCATCTGGCTGACTGTTGACGACCTGCTCTGCTGTTTGCTGCCTGTGACCAGATAGCCTAGATTGCTCTACGGAGGACACTCAGTGGCCCTCAGACTTGAAGGACTGCCAGTCTTCTAGTTGCCCCACACAAGTGAGTTGCACTGAGCAATTGTACTGCTTTATAGATAGTTAATGGTTTCTTTCTTACCGTATATACCTTTCTCTATATAAAAATATATAAAGAGAATTACTAGTGTCCTGATTTTTATTTCTCTAAGAGAACCCTGCCTGACACACTGACCCTGATAAGAGATCAAAATGAGAATAAAAACTCAATATACCTAAATTTATGGGACACAGCTAAGGCAGTCTTCAGATGAAGTTTCATAGCAATACACGCAAACCTGAAAAAGGAGGAGCAACCCGTATGTTGGCACAGACTTTACAACGATTAAAGAGTCCGCAGGGCAACTGCACTAAGAGCAAAAAAAAAAAAGAAAGAAAGAAAGAAAAATCAGCATTGAGATTCAGGAGTGGGAAAATAACAAAACAATGGAGAAATATGGTGTCCAGGAGGTTGCATGGAAGTACTGTTTAGTGAAAAGGTTCCTATGAGGGGCTTTCCCTGGCCAGGAGGGTACCCTGTCCCACATCTGCTTTCTTTTAAGCCCCAGAGGTCTGGATCCACATATCGGAAATTTCCCACCATGGGCCAACCTTTGTGCGCCTTCCCACCAGGCAGGACCAACTGCAATCCACTGCCTGACGTGGGCCCTGACCTGAGAATAGGACGGCCTTCATGTGGAGCCCCCCAAGGCTAGACTAGAACGTCACACACCCACAGAGGCTGTCCACTCTGCACCCATGTGCAGGAGCTGCGTGTCTCCCACGGAGTCCCCCCTATGCAGGGGGATAAAGGCAACTGTGCCCACAGGCTTAGCTCCCTCCCTCCGGAGATGAACCACCAGCCGTTTCCACTGCCTGTGGCCAGTGCACCCACGGCCAGTGCCTGGACCGTCCCTTACCCCCGGGCAGCCATGCCTGTTGGATCAGTGGGGACTCGACCCCGCCTTTATAGGGACCTGACCCACAAAAAGCGGTGCAGCAATGCCCGAGCACCATTTCCCCTGATCTGAGTCCAGGAAAGCTCAAGTAGCCCGCGCGGCACAGATGCGTCAAGAAAGGAGGGACAAGCGGGAGCTTGGGAGCCAGGTCTCTTGAGTCTCTCATTCCTCTGCAGGACTCCACCCGCCTTCCCTAGCGTCAGAGCCAGACCGTTTGAGTGGCACACTGCCCCGCGTATCTCCGTCCGCCTTCCCTGGCTTGAGAGTTCAGACCTCTTGGGTCGCTCACTGCCCCACAGGCCTCCACCTGCCTTCCCTAGTGTGGGAATCGGGCTGTGTGTATCTTCCACTGCCTCGTGGGCTGCTGCCCCCTTTTCTCCAGCATGGGTGCTGCGCTGCCCAGCTTTTCCTATTGCTGGAGCAAGGCAGACAAAGGGAATCTGGGTGCCTGAGCCATTGCTTATTGCCCACTGCAAGTTGGGAGCCTATTGTGTTCCTCAGAGCCTCTGTGCCCAAGCCTGGGTCCCCAGGAGCCTGTGTGCCCGAGTCTGTCCCTGGATCTTGTGTTACTCAGAGTCTGTCCCCAAGTGCCTGTGTGTACAGGAGTCTGTGGGTGAACAAAGGTAAACCTGGTTTGGTCCAGGACGTTCAACTTTTGTGGCCTCAGCAGTTGGGATCCTGTGTTGTTTGTCTTGAAGTCTATGTGTTGAGGAAGTGTGTGTGTCTGGGAGCCTGTGTGCCCCAAAGTTTGTCACCAGGAGCCTGTATTCATGGACTCTGTGGGAACAAGAGGTCAGCTGGTTGGCCCATGGCCTTAATTGAACTTCTGCGGTCCCTGGGCAGAAGCAGGGAGGCTGCTGTACTCCTCAGAATGGATGTCTGTGTACCCCCAAATCTGGGCCCCCAGGAACCTGTGGTCCCCAGAATATGTCTCCAGGAGCCTGTGTTCACAGGAGTCTGTAGAGGAATAAGGGTACAGTTGGTTTGATCCAGGGCCTTAGTTTAACTTCTGCGGCCTTGACAGCTGGGAGCCAGGGTTGCCTGTGTGCCTGGGAGTCTGTGGGCCTGAGTCTGCCCACAGGAGCCTGTGTGCACGTAATCTGTGTGGGAATAAGAGGATAGATGGTTGTCTCAGGATCTTAGCTCAACTGCTGTAACCTCAGTGCCAGAGTTGGGAGCTTGCTGCACTGTACAGTGCGGCAGTCTATGGCTGGTAGTGTGTGTGCCCGGGAGTGTGAGTGCCCGGGAGCCTGTGCATTTGGGAATCGGCATGCAAACAAGGAGACATCGGACTTTTACGTCTACACAGTTCCTGCCTACACAGCAACCGGACTAATCTCCACAGTAAAACATAGGCACCCTGTGAAAACACCAACAGCAATCACTCTGAAAATACACAAGGGCCTTTGGTAACCAAGAAACATGGCACCAACCTCTTCGAAAGGTTCACATAAACAACAGAATACCACATCAATGCTAGTAATAAACAAGAAAGAAACCACAGCAACAGAACTCATTACACTCATAGAAGAATCTGATGTGTATCTGACATAAATAGAAATTCTTAAAAGATTGATTGGAGAAGTAAGAGATGAAGGAAGCTACACAGAAAGGATACAATGGTAAGAGGGGATGAAGGGATGAAGGCCACAATAGAGGGAATGAAGATCAAGCATCAAAGGGAAATACAGGAGTTTACAAAGGAAATAGAAACTGCAAGCAGGTTTGCTGATCTCACGAACAGATTGGGATGAGGCTGAGACTCGTTATCAGTGATCTTGAAGACAATCAGGCTGACTTCAACAAACGTGAAAGACAAACAACAAAAAAGACAGGAAAACCTTAGATCAATGAGTGATGCTATGAAAACGAACATCCAAATCACTGGCCTACCAGAACAAGATACCGATAAGAAACCAACAGCTAATTTAACAAAGAAATTTCTGAAAGAAAATTTCCCGAACCTAGCGAATGAGAACCAGTCTATCGTACAGGAAGCAGAGAGGACACCGAGGAGGCTAGACCCCAGGAAGAGCTCACCAAGGCATGTAACAGTTAAACTATCCAACTTCGAGGAAAAAGAGAAAACCTGGAGAGCAGCAAGAGAAAGGAGGATAGTCACATATAAGGGCTCTCAGCTAAGAATATGTGCAGACCTATAAACAGAAACCATGAAGAGGTTTAGAGAGTGGACCAGTATCTTCCAGAAGTTCAAGGAAAACAGTGCCTCCCCTATACTTCTTTATCCTGCAAAGCTATCTATCAAGATAGATGGGGGAAATAAGGGTCTTCCACAGTAAGGAAAAACAAAGAATATGCCATGAGACACCCAACTTTGAGGAAAGTCCTTGCTGACTCACTATGGTCAGAAGACCAACATCCTCCAAGCACAAACAGGAGAACATCCTATGCTCCAACCTCACTCAGGAGCCAACATTCTAACCCCAATCACCAAGAATACACAGCCACAGGTAGAAAAAATTGCAATAAAGAAATGCTCCATGAAAACACAACAGAGCTATCAAAGGGGGATAAGAAAACACACACACCAAAAAACACAAGAGGCCAGCAATGAACCACAGATTGGGATAGTAACTCTAAATGTCAATGGTCTGAACTCCATTAAATTAAAAAGGTTGACTGACTGGCTTGGAAAACAATGCATCAGTTGCCTGCAGGAAACTCATCTTAAGCTCGCAGACAAGAATAAACTAAGCATAAAAGGCTGGAGGAGGATCCATCAGGCTAATAGTGAATCAAAAAAAAAGCAGGGGTCACGTCACAATCCTATTTTCAGATAAAACAGACCTCAAGGTTCAAGCCATAAACAGAGACAAGGAGGGACACATGATAATGCTCAAGGGAGCATTTCACCAGGAACCAGCGAGCCTAATAAATATATACATATCAAATGAGAGACCCCCGAAATTTGTCAATCACACTATTCAGATTATGAAAAAAGATGTCACAGACTCAACAATTACAGTAGGAGACTTTAACTCGCCACTGTCGGAGAAAGACGTATCTTTGGGAAAGCAGCTCAGCAAAGAGGCTATTGAACTAAACATCACAATAAGACAACTAGATTTGATAGACATATTCCGGGCCTTCCATCCAAATGCAAAAAATACAATCTTACCAAATTTACCAAAATCTTTTCAAAATTTGACCACATGCTGGGACACAAGTATCAGTAAATTCAAACAGACATCATACAGACGTCCTTCTCATACAGACATCCTTCTCTGACCACCATGCCATAAAGCTATTCATTAATCAAAGGACCAGTAGTAAAACAAAGACGAAGAGGTGGAGGAGGAATAATGAACTTCTGCGGCATGAATGGGTAATAACCCAGATTGGAAGGGAGATCAAAACATTTATCGAAACTAATGAAAATGTGAATACTTCATATCAAAACCTCTCAGATACTGTTAAAGCAGTTATCAGAGGTAGCATGATTGCAATAGGAACATATATGAAAAAGTAAGAGAGTCTTAAGGCAGACTCGCTCTTACAAAAACTCCAACAACTAGGGCACTGTCCAACAGTAAAAGAAAAAAATTAGGGCAGACAAAAAAAAATCAATGCAAAAGATTAATGCAGCAAAAAGTTAGTTCTTTGAAAGGATCAATAAAGTCAACAGGCCACTGACAAACCTCACCAAATAAAGGAAAAAACAAGCAACAATAGACAGGATGAGTAATGAAATGCGGGAAATCACAACAGACCCTTATTAAGTTAAAAGGATTATCATAAAATACTATGAAAATCCGTACTCTAACAAGTTTAACAACCTGAAGACATGGACAAATACTTGGAAAATCAATCCCTCCATAGACTGTCCCAGGTAGAGGTCAAGAAACTAAACAAACCCTTAACAAGAGAAGAGATAGATATGGTTATCAAGAATATACCAACAAAAAAAGCTCCTGGACAAGATGGCTTCACTGGGGAATTCTGTAAGGCTTTGAGGGAGGAGCTGGCACCAATCCTTCACAAAGTTTACCAGTGTATAGAAAAGGATGGAAAACTCCCCAACTCACTTTATGAAGCCAGTATTAACATTGACACACAGAGAAGGGATCCCATGGGAGTAGAGAACTATAGACCATTACTATCTCTAATGAATGTAGATGCAAAAATCTTCAACAAGATATTGGCCAATAGAATATAAATATATATAAAATGCATAATCCACCAGGATCAGGTAGGATTCATAAGCACACCAGCCTGTATCAAGTATCAAAAAGCAATAATCACATCACTATGAGGAGGAGAGAGAGCAGGGTAGGTGGGTAATTGGACACCCCCTGACAGGGTAGTCTCGGAGATGAGATGGTCCAGTCAAGGTTCAGTAAGGTAGTGATGAAGCATACAATTTTCTACTAGTTCCTCAAGGCTTCCTCCCTCCAATTATGGTCCCAATTCCAACTTACAAATCCAGCTCGATTGGAGGAGATACAATGTTGGGAGTTAGGAACTGGAAATCCAGGGAACCCAAGACAGAGGAACCACTCTGACCAGTGATGAGAGTGGAGTTAGGTGGGTGGAAGGTGGGGTAGAGAAGGAGCCAATTACAAGGATCTACACACAATCTCCTATCTAGAAGATAGACATCCAAAGAGAGGGCAAGGGGAGATATCACGCAGTCTAAGATATGACAAAACAACTTCTTTAAGTATTAAGGGTTGGTGGGGGGGGGCAAGGACAGAGGGAAAAGGATGAGAAACTGCTCTCAAGGGCTAAAGTGAAAAAGCAGATGTCTGGAAAATGATGGCGGATGAAGACTGAATGTGCTTGGCAGAGTTTATGTATTTAGACATTGTGAAAAGTAATATATGAGCCCCCAATAAAATGAATTTTTGTATCCTCAAAACCAAACCTATAACCAGCATTATGGCAGAATTAAGTTGCCCAAAGTTATGGGGGAAATCCTGGGATTGATTGTATTTTCCAGTCTTAGAAAGACTTCAGCTAAGGCACAGTATGCAGTAAACCCAAAGTTTCCATTTCAAATGCAGAGGTGTTATAAAGCATAGGAAAAGTTCCAGTACACTTGACTAAGGTTCAACAGGGTGGCTCAGAGTCTGAGTGCAGTCTGCCAGGTTGTTGTATTTCTATACCTTGCCCAATAATGCCTCAATAATTTTGGGAGATGACATTCCTTGTCAAATTCTAAATCTTATTGGCTCAGCTTCTTTAGGTTACTGTGCTGGTCACTTTATCAACTCCCTTGTTCACCTCCTCCATGGCTATCAACTATTACCCCACCTAAGAGATTTGGGGTATTGGGTTGGGTGTGTCAGTAAAAAAATCCACAGAAACTCATGTGCAAGAGATTTATATGAAGTGCGCAAAGCATTCTAAACCCATCCAGTCTAAGCCCATAAGCTGACTTAGCCCTTATGTCCAACACGAGTCTACAAAGTCCTTCTCAAACTCACAAAACACACACCACACTGCAAATAGGAGATCACAGGCCAGTGGGTAGAAAGTCTTTGAAGACTGTGGCAATGTAAGCTTCTCAGTGGAGGCTGAGTTCTCCAGCACCCCAGCTACATCAGGTTAAGTCCCATGTGGCTTCTCCTCAGGGATGTCTTGCAGGAAGTGAGCCTTGCCAGCTGAGGCAGAGAACTGGCTAAGGTAGCTGCCCAGTGATCTGGCCATCAGAACAAGAGGCCAGAGAACCAGAATTCTCACATGTTTATCAGCACATTAATCCTTAACTAGCACGGTTGGTCATTAGGCAATCTTCTGGAACTACTTCCTCCTTGTCCCCTGTCCAGGGGAGGTATGGACCACCACTTTAGTGAGAAATCCATCTAGAGGATTGAAGCTCCTGCGTTATTTGGGAACAGGGCCTGCTTTCTTAAGAGCAGTGCAGTTTACGTTTTTCACAGCCATGTAGGGCAAAAAAAAGCAACTGAGAGGTGTCAGAGTCTGGCAACGGCCCCCACCCCTCCTCCGTTGTAACTTGCATCCCCGAAACCAGCCGCTTTCTGCGAAACGCTTACTGCCCAGTCCAACTTTTTGCAGCTGCTCAAGGTCACAAAGGGAACAACTCAACCATCACACATGTCCTGCCTCTCCCTTCTACACAAAGCCACAATGGAAACAACTCAACCGCCATGCCGTTGCACATAAAGAATAGCCTGACCTTTTCTGGGTCGACAGGGAGGTATGAAAATTTCCCCTTACTTGGTTGTGCGCGGCTTCATCAGCTTACTTCCCCACAAGCTGTTGAACCCATCCACTTGCTCCCAATAAAGCCTGCTTCACTATCTCCGATAGCGGACTCCCTCTTTGTTTCGCGCACAAAATTCCTAACAAGAAGAAACTTTTATTAAAGACCAAAGTTCAGTAAAGGATTAATATTAAGTCCCCCCCCCCACTATCTCCTCTAAAGTTTTATCAGCTATCAGAAGCTGTTTGCCAGCACTTGAGCGAGATCAGATGCTTACTCTCCCTGAAAGTTCCAGCGACCCAGACACCACTTGTCTCCCACAAAAGGCAGTGTTCACTCCCTGCTGTTAGGACAAGGGTCCTTTTTAACCTGAAAACTGGCTAAATTAAATCTCCAGATCAAGGACAACTCAAGGTTAAGCCACCATATTGAATCTGGAGTACAGCCCATCTTGTCACATGTGTCCCCAACACCTCCCCTTCCTATTTTATGTCCTCATATCATCTCCCTCATTCATGTATAACCAACAGTGCAATCCCTTCCTGTGATGTGATTTGCTGTAATTACACCCCCACAATTAATGTCATCAGAAATAAAAGAAACCTGTCGGCTCCTCTCCAACTACTCTCCCTCACCTTCCTCTCTCCTGTTCTCCTCTCCCCATGCCTTCTCCCTCTCCACTTGGACCACTAAGAAAAGATGAGGAAAGCATGCTACCATGAAATGTGTCTTGACTCCATTTCTCTCATGTTTTTAATCTTTACTTTGTATTGCTGTACAATAGTGGCTACCAGACCCATGTTGATATATTAGGGGCTGGCTCCCCTGGCAAAGTCCTAAAACTATCAAGGTAAGAAAGGATTGTCTGTGTTGTTGCAGCTGTTCAACCAAGGGGAGAGGATACTTAAAGGGGTTTGGAGTACTTCAGCATGGTTGTGGGGGAATAATACTCATACCCCTTAAATTGTTCAGTCCTAAGGTAAGCTGCTTTGTGATACAGTCCCATAATTTAGGTGGCCACATTCTCTGGGCTGCTGCCATCTGTGGATAAGGCAGGCTTGATACAAGTGAAATGGATCCCTCTTGGCATTGAAAAAAGTTACCACTAAGTAGGGTTTCAAAAAAATATGATACAGAAGATATGGACATCAGGAATCTGAGACTATAGAATTTACACCAACACTGTTGAAACCAGCATGACACTTCCTTAAAGGCAAAATTGAATTCATAGCACACCTCTCTACCCCATTGAGTACATAAAACAAGCACACATTATTGCACCAATTTCCATCATGGAGTCAAATTTCTGTAATAAAATAATGAATACACTGTCACACCCACAGTGAGTACTAGGCACTTGTAAATAATATTAACAACTCTCAAAACACCCAGTTTTTGAAAGGGAAACGTTCATTTTAATCAAAGTGAAATGGCAAGTGGGTCTCCCACTGCTTCCACTCAGATTACCTGGGGATCCAGGTGACCCATCTTCCATAAGTAAGGCGTTCTTTCAGATTCACACCAAGAAGGAACTGGGATGAAGTGTCCTGTGGCCTAGTTGCCTATCAAACCTTGGATGCTTGGCTGGACTGTGAAAGACTTAACCACTAGGTTGATTTTCACTAACCATCAAATGGACATGCAATCAGGGCCTCTCATTCAAGGCTGGATTGGAAATCCTGAAATCCAAGAGGAGAGCCGAGATGGCCAACTTTATATGGGGTCATGGGGTGGGGTTTGGTTCCTCAGAAACGGACAAATTATGGCATCTGTGGGAAGAAAGAGCAGTTAAGGCCCATGCACCACATGGGGGATCAGGTGGCCGAAGTCTAAAACCAAGAAGGTGAAATGGGCCCAGTAGTTAGCAGAAACACAGAAATTCTCCATCTCCAAAAGGTACCGTCAATCACTACGTGAGATGACCCAAACCTCTCGGACCCTGTTATCTTGCCAGGACCCATTGTAAGTGTGTTTTTGTTATAATTTCTCATTCAACTCTGGTGGCATTCAATCACCTTACACTATCATCCATTTTACAAAAAGCCAGAGCTGTTTGGTGTAGTGGGCTTCTAGAAAGGGCAAAGTCAGCAATTCAAAACTAGCCGGGGGCTTCCTAGGAGATGAGCATTTCACTCTTCTAAACTCTCAGAAACCCACAGGGCATTTGTTTTCCTGTATGTTCACTAGGATTCAGATTAGACTTGACAGCAAGCAGCCCATTATCACTTGCTTTGGACAGCAAGAGTTACTGGATCTCTTCATGCACTATGGAAACCCTTAACGAGCAGTTAAGACCATCAAGGTCGTCCCTCAGAACCCATCAGGAAGGTGGTTTTACAGAAGCACCAAAAACTAAGTGGGAAGAGCAGGTTTCCCTGCATAGAAAACCCTTAGTGGCGCCTGAGCACCCAGAGATGGCTATTGTCCGAGTCTCAAGCCATGTTGACATCTCAAGCCATGTTGACGGGCCAGCTCCTTTTAGAACTTAATAGAACAGTTCTGCCAAAGGCATTCAATCACATTTGTGATTACAACCCTAGCTTTAAATAGCTAAAACGCCAACCACTTTCTAGTTAAGTTCTAGTGCCCCTACTGTGTTAACTCCCTAAGAGATTATACTGTTATATGAACAACAGGGGTTCCTAACCTATACCCAACTTGTTGAATTTCAGGTGTTGGCTGCAGTCACTGTTGTCAATCCACAAAAGTGGTGGACACACACTACTTGACACAGTTTTCTTAGTAAAGGACACCACATACTATTTCACATGTGCTTCCTTTTGTCTGAGTAGCCATTGGCTCAGGAACAATTCTTGCTCCTGACATGACTTAAAGCCTTGGAGACCCACAGGGACAGGTCTATTGTTCTTTAAGGTTATGTATTGGGCACAATAGTAGCCCAGTTCTTTTCTTCTGGGTATTCTCATTGAGTGACTTCTAGTCAAAGAAAACCTTGTGTTATTGCCTTAGTCAAACTACTTACCAACTTTGCGCAACTGCTAAAGATTACTGAAATCTGGAGTCCTATAAACAGCCACCTGCTTTACTGGCAGCCTAAGTGAGTCGAACCAACACCAGGCAAATTATATCCAACCCATTTCCACCTTCATGGCTCACACACTAAAATGACTTAAATATCAGCCCCCACCCTTCACCTTAGAGGCACTTTGAGTGTCCCCCCAATCTTTTGCGTTTTCTCCCCATTATCAGAGGCCACCCAAAGACAAAACCAATCCTCCCTCAGGGAGAGGTCTATTTTAACAGTTTCCAAAACATCACCAAGTCAAGTTATGATACTCTCAAATCATGGTCAATGGTTGACAGTTCTGTTACATTCTGGCTTAACTACAAAGTCTTTTGTAGTCCTGTTTAGCAGAGAAATGGTAATCTCAGCTATACTTCCCTGAAAAGGTGCTGTCACTGCAGTTATCTGCTCCCCCCATTCTC
>PVJH01044604.1:0-12896 GCA_004026705.1 Nesogale talazaci | reverse complement strand
ATTTTGCCAGGGGAAGGAGACCTTCCTGTGCCCCAAGCCCCTACCTTTCCTCCTAGGATGAAAAGAGGGGACAGGATCGGAGTTTGGGGGTTAAAAATAGCTGTCATGAATCCCAGGTCTGTCACAGACCCTCGGTGTGACCCTGGATGCTTGGCAGGCCTCCTTGGAGTCTGCACATTATCCTCTGAGGATGACATGGTATCAAGAGTAGGAGAGCTTGGACATGAAAGTCTCTTTTGTTTCCCATTCTGCCTGTCTTGAACACCCATACTGAAACCTCACCCACATAAGGCCCACTATGCCCCAAAATGGTTAACAATGACATCGGGCTGGAAGACATAATTTTACAAATGTCTATGTAACCGTTGTGCATATGTATAGGCACCTGTTAGAGAGAAGTGGTTTTATGTAAGCGTTACTGCATTTTGCATATTCCCTGCATTGTGTTTGCTTCACTCATCAGTATAAATTGGAGACCTACTCAGGCTCGTAAGTATAGATTCATTTCATGCTCCTGAACTATCAGCTTGCTTAACGAGCGGCCATACCATGGTTTATTTAGCTCCTCCTCTATAGAAGTTGTTTTCTATGGTTTTACTTTTACAAATGATGATCATCTTCATTGACGCCTTCTAGTTTAGATACACGAAGTTTTTTCAAAGGACTGTCTACGCAACCCTTTTGGGGCTTAAACGAACCTTTCACAGGGGTCGCCTGATTCGCAACGGTGCAAGATTACAGTTATGAAATAGTAGTGAGAATTATTTGATGGTTGGGGAAGGGTGTCACCACAACAGGAGGAACGATATGAAAGGGTGGTGGCATTCAGAAGGCTGAGAACCACTGATCTAAGCTAAGGGAATGCTAGAGGGTTCGCGCGTTTGGCATTTTAATAGCTACAGACAAGTGTCTATAGCTTGTCCTTTCACTCTGGTGGGTCTCGTCTATGGATGAACAAAAGCTTTTCATTTTTGTGAGGCGCCCTGATAAGCTAGTGAGCGGCAAGTTGGGCCACTGACCACAAAGAAAGTCGTTCAAACCCACCGGCCACTCTATGGGAGAAGAACAAGGCTTTCTGCCCCAGATTTGCAGCCTCTGAAAGCCACAGGGACAGTTCTACTTCATCCGCAGGCTCGCTATGAGTCAGACTTGCCTATTTGTGCTTTTGATATGTCCCCCACACACTCTAATTTATCTCTCATACAAACCAAGAGCTCAAGCATTCGACCATATCAAGGGACCTTGAAAGGCCACCACCACCTCAATCTTAGAACAACTCTCCCACCCCTCACTCCCTCCATGGGATAAATCACCTTTAGCATGAGTTGTGTGATCACAACCAGTTCAAGGGCTCCCTCCCCTCTACTGCCTTCATTAGTTACTCCCCAAATCCTCTTTCCCTCCCCATTGCCCAGCCCCCATCCCTGCATTCCCAACACCCCCTCGAATCAGTTATTCTCACTCTGCACCCACTCCTTCTGGGCTTCACAGCTGGGGAACCCAACAGAAAACCATGAAACACAAAATTGCCCGAAGGTGATAAGGCTAAAATCACAATAGTATAAAGACAACAATGCAAATCATTGGAATTGTCTTCCTTAAATGTATGCACTGTCAGTCCTAACCTCTATGTCTGTGGTTAGGATGCCATTTGGGAATGTGCTGCGCTTATAAAACAACATTAAGCTTATTAGTCAATCGCCTTTGTGATATCAAAGAAATTAAAGCCAGCAGGAGAAGCAGAGGTGGAAGAGACAGATGCCACCCCACATGAAGATCGCCACAGAGGCAAAGAGTAGAAACTGAAGAAGCAAGACTCTTCCCACAGAAGGCTTCTCCTTGCCTACGGGAAGGAAGTCTGAACTTCTTCAAGTGTAAGAAAATAAATTCTTGAACACAGACCTGAACCGTGAGAGAGCAAATTCCTGTTTGTTCAAGCCAGCGGTGCTTGGTATCTCTGCTGTAACAGTACTTGGTGACTGAGAGAGTTTCCCACAGAGAACTACCTTAGCTGACCTCACAAGTTTGGGGAGGTTGGGTTTCATTCTCATTGGACTCTGATACATTTGTGATTTCTCCTTTGACTCATCGGTAGTTTAATGATGTGTTGTTAATTTCCCTGTTTGTGTGTTGTCCAGGTTTTTGTTTTCCGTTACTTATTTCTAGTTCACTCCATGGTTGTCGACAGAGAACATAGTTGGCATGATTTCAATCTTGAAAGTTATATCAAGATCTGCTTGGTGATCTAGCATGCTGTCTAGTCAGAATAATGACCCTTCAACACTGGAAGAGAGTGTATATGGTGCTGTTGTTGGGTGGAATGTTCTATATGTCTGTGAACTCTGTTTGGCTTATACAGGCAGCCCCGGGGTTAACAATTTCTAACTTGAAAAAGAAAAGAATTTCTAACTCATATACAACTTTACAAACCAACAACCCAAACTCACAAAGCCTATTACGCGTTAAAACTTCTGGATATGGCTAATGGTTCATATAACAAATAGGTGCTTCTCGCTGATGTGCATAAAAGGTAATTATTACCATGATCATATTTTATATAAATGATGTTTCAGCATATATTGAAAGTGTTTCTTTAACTTTATGCAAAGAATGGTACAAGTATGATACTCTATATGAAGACCAACATTTGACTATCTGGCATTGGACAAGAACCACTTCTCACTGTTCCTACCTTTGTCAAAATGTGACAACCTACAGACAGATTAACGAGTGGCGCTCACTTGTAATCTGAAAACTGCCTATAGTGTCATTTGTGCCCTCTGTTTCCTTGTTGACCATCTTTCTAGATGTTCTGCCTAATATTGAAAGTGGAAGATTGAAATATGCAAATAGTCTTGTCCTATTATCTATTTCTCAGTTCACTTTATCACTGTTTGCTTTATATATTTAGATGTGCAGTCTATATGTTTATAATTGTTAAATCTTCTGGATGAACTGAACTTTCATTCCCATATAATGCCCATATTTCGACCTTGTCTGACATTAAGATTACCAGTCTAGCTCTCTTTTGGTTGTTATTAGCAGAGAATATGTTTCCATTCTTTCACTTTCAATATACTTGTGTCTTTAGGTCTAAGGTGTGTCTGTTATAAATAGCACATACACTATATTGCATTTGGTTTATTCTTTTTGGTCTGATTCATTCTTCCCTTTCTATCTTTTTAGTGGAGCTTTTAATCCATTACACTTATAATTACTGTTTAGATGTTACTTCTGATATTTTGTTTTTATAAAAATTTTTTGTCTTGGGGAGGAGAGGAAAGGGGAGTTTTTTTTTTAAAAGAGGAGCTTGTATCAAAGGCTCAAGTGGAAAATATTGGGAAATGTATGTGGAAATATGTGTGCAAATGTTCTTGATACAAATGATGCACTGAATGTTGTAGTAGCTGTAAGAGCCCCCAATAAAATTTTTTTTTAAATCACAGCTACAGCAAAAAAAAAAAATTTTTTTTGTCTTGAGACTTGCCTTTTAAGTCCATCAGACCAGAGGATGTACACTGGTACAGATAGGACCTGGAAACACAGGGAATTCAGGGCAGATGAACCCCTCAGGACCAGTGGTGAGAGTGGGGATACCGGGAGGGTAGAGGGAAGGTGGGGAAGAAAGGAGGAACCAATCACAAGGATCTACATATAACCCCCTCCCTGGGGGACTGACAACAGAGAAGTGAGTGAAGAGAGACATTGGCCAGTATAAGAAATGACAAAATAATAATAATTTATAAATCATCAAGGGTTTGGGAGGAGGGAGGGGAAAAAAGAGGAGCTGATACCAAGGGCTTAAGCAGAAAGCAAGTGCTTGGAGAATGATGGCAACAAATATACAAATATGCTTGACACATGGATACATGGATGGATGGATAGTGTGAAGAGTGGTATGCGCCCCCCAATAAATGATTAAACAAACAAACAAGACTTGTCGTTTAGTATTGCTTATTTTTGTGTGTTCTAAGTTTACTAGATTGATATTTTGTCCCTTTTTTGTCCCTTTATCTTTTCCTTTGTGTGTTTTATAGATAGTGCGTGTTCCCATTGTATTTTAGAGATATTTTCTTAGTGGTTGTCATTAACATTATATTTAGCAGTTTGTATTGTAGGGTGCTCAGAAGCCCTGGTATCATATTGGCTGTGCATTGGGCTGCGATGTGCAAGTCAGCAGTTCAAAGCCACTGATAGCTCTTGGGGGAAAAAGATGGGACTGTCTACTCCTGTAACGGGATACAGTCTTGTGAGCTCACAGGAGCAGTTCTTCCCTGTCCTAGAGGGTCACTGTCAGTGGGCATGGACTCGAGGGCAGCACGTGTGAGTTTGGTCTTTGTAGGATGTACAGCATTCTCGGGTAAGTGGTTCCAATTTCATCTCAGTAACAAACAGAAAATTCTCTTCATGTACCATCCCATCCCATTCTCCACTTTGTTGCTGCTATCATGGATTGTGTCTATTTTATGGGCACTGTCACATCATTTTATCTTTGCTTTTTATACATTTACCATTAAAAATCAGGAAGTAGTAAACAGAATTATCAAACATTAACATCTTAGTACTTGTGCCAGTCCTGGTAAACTAGAGCAACAAATCCATAGAGACGCATATGAGTATAAGAGAGAGTGTTATATAAAGGATAATTGCACATTAAGAAAACATCCCAACACAGCCCGGTCCAAGCCCATAAGTCCAATATTAACCCATATATCTGATACTGATCTATAAAGGCCTCTTCAGACCTAGGAAACACATGTGATGACGTGAAAAGCAGGACAATCACAGATCAGTGGGTAGAAAGTCCAGGGGTGTTGTAAGCATCTCAGCACTGGCAGGGGTCTCTATGTGGCTTCCCTGACTTCAGAGGTCTGATTGCGTCAGGGGAGGTCCATGGGGCTTTTCTCACCCAGGGCACTAGCTTGGTTCCATGTGTCTTGTCAGAATGCATTGTCTCCCCAGGAGTGAGCAGAGAGAAGGGGGGCTATCTCCTGCCTCCACAGAGGAAATTATGGATATCTCAGAATTCTCAGGGGAAGGTCATGCCCACCCAGAGGCCTCACTGGCTATGACCCGATTGACAGACCAGACTCCACCCCTTCACTCCTAATCCTCTCAAGTCCCCAATTGACACCAGATTATGTAATCTGTTCCCTGCATTTGTCTATGTAACTAGTGATTAAATGCATGTGAGCTTTAATACCAGCACCATAATCAAAATGCATCTATAAATTAGACAAATATTCCTCTATTAAGAATATTTCATTCTTTGCATGTATTTCAATTACTTTCTACTGCCTTTTCCCTTTCATCTGCAGAACTCACATTAGTATGTTTTATATGGCCAGCCTGGTGGATATGAACTCTATCAGCTTGGACTTCTCTGAAAGAGTTCACCCTCATATTCTCTCTCTCAAACTTTTTCGCTGCAAATTAGGTGAAGGCTTATAGTTCTTTCTTATATGGATAAGAGGGGCGTGGGTTTTATTTCTCCAGAAAGCCCAGCATAACGCAGGTGGTTATGGTAAATGGAGTTAGTTTCTTGATCTCCTTTGCAGAGCTCTCTTCGTTAGTCTACAGGAAGCCAACTGCTGTTTTGTTTTGTTTTTATATGTTGGTCTTGTGCTCGGCCATATTGCTGAATCTTTCCATTAGCTCCATTAATTTTCTTGCCAAATCTTCTTGGATTGTGTATAAAAAGATATTATCTGCTAGTGGAGTTTTACTTCTTTGCCAGTTTGGATGCCTTGATTTCCCTTTCTTGTCTGAAAGCTCTGGCTAAGAGTTCCAGCGCCACATTGAGAAAGAGTGGTTATAAAAGTTACCCTTCTGTTCTCTTCACAAGAGCAAGGCTCTCCATTGTTCTCCGCTGAGGGTAAGGTTGGTCGTTGGCTTTGCACATGTGTC
The DNA here is from genome assembly GCA_004026705.1 of Nesogale talazaci. Classification (NCBI taxonomy): domain Eukaryota; kingdom Metazoa; phylum Chordata; class Mammalia; order Afrosoricida; family Tenrecidae; genus Nesogale; species Nesogale talazaci. The sequence continues at coordinate 6,989 of PVJH01044604.1, read as the reverse complement.
TTTTATTATGCTAGGAACTTACCTGCTACCCTTATGTTGTTGAGCGTTTTATTTATTTAATTTAATTTCGGTCGAGAATGGGTTTTTCATCATCTGATATATTCTTTTTCCTTTCTTTTGTTTTATTTATATGATAAATTACATTATTTCTCTAATGCCAAATCATCCTTGCATAGCTAGTCTGAACCCCACTTGATAGACATATCCCTACTATTTCTAATAATGGAATATTTGTTCCTATTAAACGAGAATTTGTATTCCTAGTAAATGAATATTTCTTAATGTCATGCCTATGTTCATTATACAGGATTATCTATCTAATTTACACATATCTCAAAAATGTGTGTGTTATTGTTATTTCCCAGTGACATTTAGTTGATTTTTACTCAGTGACCCTATGTACAAGAGAAGGAAATACCGCCTGATCCTGGCCACCCCCCCAATTATTGCTCTGCCTTACTTCATTCCTGCAGTCATTGTGTCGATCCCTCTTGTCAACAGGTTTTCCTCTTCTTTCCTTCTACTTTACCAGGCATGATGTCCTTTTCCAGAGACATGCACGAGCTCATCTGGGAAGCTGGACTGTGAGAAGAAGAATGAGCACCAGGATTGGAGGGAGGCTTATTAGCAACCTGTGATATGCAGGTGACGCCACCTTGCTTGCTGAAAGTGAGGAGGCCTTGAAGCACGTGCTGATGAACATCAAGGATTGCAGCTTTCCATAGGGACCACACCTCCATGTGAAGAAGACCCAAATCCTCACCACTGGACGGACAGGCAGCATCATGATAAACAGAGAAAAGGTTGACACTGTCAAGGACTTTGTCTCCCTTGAATCCACAATCAGTGCTCACGGAAGCAGGAGATCAAATGACACATTGCACGTGGCAAACCTGCTGCACAAGCTCTCTTTGACGTGATTAAAAGCCAGGCTGCTGCTTTGAGAGCTCCCGTGCGTTTACCCCAAGTGACAGTGTTTGGTTAAACTAATTTTATTGGCATATGCATCGTATGTCATACAATGTCATGATTCGGTCATATTGAGAAGTTGTGCGATCATCACCACAGTCAGTTTCAGGACCGTCTCATCCTCGTGGTTAGCAGCTCCCTCCTCCCCGCCCATCCTCCCCTGCCCCGCCCCTGGGGTTGTGTGGTGCCACTGAGTTGATTCTGAGCCTTCGCAGCCTCATGCACAACAGAAAGAAACACTGCTGGTTTCTACACCATCTTCACAATTGTTCCTATGCCCCTTGTTGCAGCTATGGTGTCAATCATCTCCTTGCAGTCTTCCTTTCCCTCACTGGTCCTTCCACTTTTCCAACTATGATGTCCTTCTCCGGGGACTGGTCTCTCCTGACAGCAGGTCCAAAGTATATAAGAACTCTCACCCTCCTTTCCTTCCAGGAGCACTCGGGCAGTCCTTCTAACAAGACAGAGACACTTCTGCCCTTTGAGCAGTCCATGGTACTTTCACAATTTTTCTCCAGCACCGCAATTCAAAGGGCTCGATTCTTCCTAGATCTTCCTTATCCAACTTTCACATACACGCGAGGCAGTGGAAAAATAGCGTGACTTGGGTCCAGTGCCTCTCAGTCCTCCAAGTAACACACATGATTTTCAGTACTCTAAAAAGGTCTTGTGCAGCACATTTACTGAAGGCAATGGGTCCTTGGAGCTCTTGACTGCTGCTCCCGTGAACATTGACTGTGGATCCAAGCAAGACAGCATTCTTGACAACTTCAACCTTTGCCCCCATTTATTATATTACCTATTGGTCTGGTTGGGAGTTCCTTACATTGAGTTACAATCCATACCGAAGCTTACAATCCTTCATCTTCATCAGCAAGTGCTTCGATTCCTCCTCACTCTCAGCAAGCAAGGTTGTGTCATCTGCATACCGCAGTTTGTTAATAAGTCTTCCTCTAATCTTGATGCAACATTCTTCTTCATGTAAATCACTTCTCTAATTATTTGCCCAGAATACAGATTGACTAAGTATGGCGAAAGGCTATGCCTGTAGATAATTCATCCAGTTACTGCCTCTCTAGATTTATCTGGATTTCATACACAGAAAATATAAACAGGAAGCAAGCAAACAAACAAAACTAAAAACAATGACTCGACAAAACAGAAAAACCTCAAGCAAAAAGAAAGCAGAAAATATTAAGAACTGAAAGGATTTAAAAATGAGTCCAGTAGGAGATCAAAGGATATGGTAGTCCATTTTAGCCTAACGGCGTCTGCTATAATTGACCCATGGCAATTTACATCACCTCAGACACATGTGAAAATTGGTTTTGACGCAGGAAGACCAAAGAAAAGAGGCATCTGAATTATGGTGCTGGCTATGAAGATGAAAAGGTCTACAGACTGCCAAAAGAACCAATAAAGCTATGTTGGAAGGGGTGCAGCCAGAATGCTCTTTAGAAGCAAGAACAGCGAAACTTTGCCTCACATACTTTGGATTTAATATTAGGAGAGGCCAGTCCCCGGAGAAGGATCTCTAGCTTGATGGAGCCACAGGGCAGTGAAAAACAGGAAGACCCTTGATGGGACGCATTAGTTCAGTGGCTGCCAGAAGGGTTCTCACCTAACAGTTGTGAAGACAATGCAGCCCCACCAGCCTTTGTCCTGCTGTCCATGGGGTTTCTATGGGCCTGAACCAACTCAAGGCACCTGACAACACTGGGATGATGTCACTCGGTGTAATGTTCTCCAGGTCCCTCTGTGTCATGAGGTGCTTTGTCGCTTCATCAATTTTTTGTTTTGCTTTTTGAGATGGGAGAGCATGTCTCTTTGTGTTGGGTCTCTTGTTTCTTTGAGGTTAATTCCCAACAACAGAATTACTGGGTTTTATGGTGTTTGGATTCCAAGTTGCTTTAGGTAACACCATATTCCTTTCCACGATGATTGTTTACAAGCCCACCAGCAGTGTATAAGTGGTCCAATCTCTCCACACCCTTTCCAACATTTGTTGATTTCTGTTTGTTTTTATTTTTTAAAAAACTAGGCTAGCATTGTGAGCGGAAGGTAATATTTCATTGTTGTTTTGACTTGCCTCTCTTGGATGACTAGTGATCACGAGCCTTTTTTTTGGGGGAAGGGGACATCACTGCCCTCGGGTGGTGGGAGTAGGAGGCCCAGCCTTTGCTCCGTGGAGCTGGAATCGAACCTCCATCCCAGTGGGCTGCAGTCCCGCGCACAACCAGTACACCACGGGGGCTCAGCCCGATCACGAGCCTTTTTAATATATTTGCTAGCCATTTGAGTGAACCTTTTTTTTTTTAGAGTGAACTTTTTAATGGACTATCCGTTCATGTCCTGTGCCCACTTTTTAATTGGATATTTTTTCTTCCCGAGGTGTTACAGAATTCTATAGACTTTAGTGATTAGGACCTTGTCCATTGTGTCATTGCTGCAGATATTTTCCTAGTCCTTTGGTTCTTGTTTTCCTCTTTTGGTGAAGCCTTTTGAAGTGCATGCATGTCTTAGTTTCAGTAAGTCCCAGTCATCAATTTTGTTTCCTACTCTGTGCCCTTCCTTTATTATAGTCCATAGTATGTGTGTGCCCTGCAACAGGGCCCTTAAATTTATCATTGATGATCCTTACAGCTCTGGGATTTGCATTTAGGTCTCTGATACATCTTGAGTTAGTTTTTGTGCATGGGGCGAGGTATGAGTCCTGTTTCCACTTCTGATGCTAGATATCCAGTTTTGCCAGCGCCATTTGTTGAAAAGGATGTCCTTTTCCCATCTAATATTTTTGGGTCGTTTGTTGCAAATCAGTTGTCTGTAACTGGATGCTTTTTATGTCTGGGTTTTCTATCCTGTTCCATTGGTCTAAGTAGCTGTCACTGTCACCAGTACCGGCTGTTTTGATTATGATGGCTGTGTAATAGGTTTTGAGGTCCGGTAGTGTAAGATCTCCTACACCGATCCTTCTGAGACGTTCTTTGCTTATCCTAGGTCCTCCCCTATCCATAGGAAGTGGGTGATTAGGTTTTCCATCTCTCCAAAGAATGCCATGATCCAAACAGAGCCCCTCGGGGAGGTCCACCTGTTTGCTACAGAGCATCCATTGTATATTATCTGTAGTCTCCACTCAAGATTTATTTTTCTGCGCACACAGCAGCCTCAATCTGAAGTCCTCAGTGTTGACCTGAAGATAGACCTGAACTGACCCCCAGGGCGACTTATCTTGTTGATTATTGTGACAGTTACATAATCCCTTGTCAACTTGCAAAGGTGTGGAGTCTAGCCTGATGTCTCAGGTCACAGCTTGATGACCTCACTTGGAGGCACGATGGAGAGAAATAGCTCCCTGGAAACAGGACGGAGACACTCTCTGCTAGCAAAGCGCACTACTGGAGAGCCCTGGAGCTGGAGGAGCTACGGGGGAAACCCCGGCTAGCATGGAGATGCTTCCACTGCCATTGGACCCACAAGACTTTCCACCCACTGGTCTGTGATCTGGATTCAGTGTCATTGCATGTGTTATGTGAGTCTGAAGAGAAATTTATAGACTGGTATTGGACATATGGGCTAATAGCAGACTTATGGACTTGATTTGGACTGGGCTGGGATATTTTCTTGATATGTAATTGTTCTTTTATATAAAACTCTTTCTTCACTAATAAAGTATATAACTTTCCTCTAGTTCTTTAGTGTTCCCTCCTATCATGATCCCAATTCTATCTTACAAATCTGACTGGACCAGCGGGTGTACACATAAGAGCTGGAAACACAGGGAAACCGGGACAGAGAAATCTCTCAGGACCAATAAGGAGAGTAGTGATACCAGGAGGATAAGGGTAAGGTAGGGAGAGAAAGGGAAAACTGATCACAATGAGTCTGAACCTAGGGTCCCTTCACTTTTCATTTCCTGGACGCCTGGAGCTTTTGGGGTTCCCTTTCCTTCTTACCTTTGTCACCCGCTTTAGTGGGTCCTGTGGGCTCAGGCTTGGCCTCGGTGCTGGTCCTGGGTGACCTAGCGTCCTCCCAGAGGCTGGCAGGGGCAGTGGCCTGCTCTTGTGCCCTGTATCCTCCTGGGACCCAGGCTGCCCCCTCTGTCTTCCCTGGGTTCTGCCTTTGGGGCTTCTTCATTGGTCCGGGCTGTGTCTGTCACCTCCCTTCTCTTCGGTCTGTTTCCAGTGTCCTGAATGTCTTTCTAGAACTTCTTCACCTCGGTGCTCTGGGCTACCACCGGGATCTTTGTCCTTCGGGGTGGCCTCCTCTTCAGTCCCTGTTCCCTCAGCTCTCTTGCCTGTGACCTTGACTTTCACATTGCACTTTCTTCTTGCTCAGTTTGCCTCCTGTCTTGATGTTTGGCTCCGGGAGCCTGGGAAGTGCTGGGAGCACAATGCAGGTCTCGGTCCTTGACTGATGGGCTGCTGCCTTCAGACAGAGACGCTCTCCTGACTTGAAGGCGGAGGCCCCTGTGAGGAGCGAGTGGGAGCCCTGCCGCTACTGCCTCCAGCTTCATTTCTATCACCAAGACCGTGTTTCCCACTCACTCCCATTCCTTCCTCTTTGTGTCCAATGTTTGCATTCCAATAACCAACAATTGTCATGCATCTTGATTGCATGTTTGATCTGTCTCTGACCGAAAAGATTAAATTTTTTCAATTTCTTCATCACCAGCTTTAGTGGTTGGTGCATGTATTTGAATAATGGCTGTATTGACTGCATTTCTTTGTATGCAGACAGATATGATCCCATCATAGACAACATTATACTGCAAGATAGACCTCGACATGTCCTCGTCTACGGTGAACGCAGCACCATTCCTCTTGACTCTGTTGCTCTGGGCACAGTAAACCACAGAATGGGCTGATTCAAAATGGCCAGCACCCATCTGTGTCAGCTCACGAAGGCCAAGGATATTGATTCCGATGCATTCCCGTTTCATTTTTGACAACTTTGAACTTTTCTAGATGCATATGTCCTACCTTTCAAGTTCCAACTCTTAAAAAGATGGTCGCAGCTCTTTCTTTTGCCTCCTCAGCAAATGAGGATGCCAAAGGCTTTCCTCCATCCATGCCACTGTGATAGACTCCGCTCTGAGAAGGGAGCCCTTCCTCAGGCATCGTTTCTGCCTGAAGGGCTGGTCCTCAGGTACGATAGCTAACGGTGTCCGGCTGATATTCTGACAATGTTTCGATGGTATCCATAAGGGGCTAATTTCTCGGACATGAGCAGTCTGCTGCTTCTTCATTATCTGTTCTTCCTCTGGAAGCTCAGTTGACACCTGTTCACTCTGGATGATTCTGCTAGTACTTTAAAATACCACTGACAGTTTCCAGCACAACAGTAGCACCTAGGTCACCACAGTACCACAGACTAACAGCCCGGCGGTGGCAGAGTAGGATGCAACACCCTGACTCAGATCCCAGCCCCAGTGCAATCAATTTGAAGGAAGCTTTGGGGGTGGGCTTGCAGGTGGGGGTGACCTACTTCCAATATAAGTGGATGCTGTGGGACAACTTGCTTGCTTTTTGCAGGGCTGGCTCATGCATCTGGCTTATCAACCTCTGATTCTTTGGACTTGAGCCAGTGACTTGCCGCATGGCCTGCCAACCCTGGGGGTTGTCAATGGCCTGTTAACGGACCCATCATCTACCTGAAGACGTAGGATTCATTTGCCTCAGTAGCCCCAAGCCTGTCAACTTCCGGCTGACCTTGGGTTTATGAGCTCTCGTAGCTCTGCAAACCAGAAGAAACTCCTGGCCTAACATCTGATCCTGGATTTGGAGCTTCCCCGAACTTGGCCTTGCATGTTTCTACAGCAGTGTGAGCCCCCTTCTTGATATAAAAATGTATACACACATGCGCGCGTGCGGGCACACACAGACACACACACACACAGCTACACTGATTTTTCATCTCTTGAAATCCCAGTCTCACCTAGCCTATTTCTGTCTTTATCCGCTTCTGGAAATTAGGCAACGCTAGCCTTCCGATTCACAAAATAACACTGTTCATTTCACTTG
>PVJH01044603.1:0-12920 GCA_004026705.1 Nesogale talazaci | reverse complement strand
AGCTCTATCTGGGGGCTGTGATGGAGGATTGTGAGTTTCCCTATAGTGTCTTCAATGCTGCACTAGATGGTCTTGAGATGTTGCTTGCCCACAAGGTTCGACCCAACAGATGCAAACTGAAGCAGCTGGATTTACGGCTGAACACAGACACCGAGGTCTGGAACACGTGGCTTATAACCCAATCCAATGACTCTGTGACTTCACCACAGGAGGCTGAGGCCACCAAACTCAGGACTGAGGTTCCAAATGATGACAGATCCAGGTCAGAGGGGAAGCATCAGCTCTGGCCCCCTGTGAAGGTGCTCGCAGACCTGTGCTTTCAGGAAGATGCCATGGATGAATTCTTCACCATCCTCAGTGGAAGGGTGAAGCAGGGAAAAGCTCTCCCTCTCCTGTACTGCAGGAAGGTGGAGTTTGTTGGGGAGGTGCCCCAATTTCCCATTCTTGAGGAGATCCTGGGAATGGTGCGGCTGGACTCTGTCCACGAGGTGGAAGTGCATGGCAAATGGGACCTGCACGACCTCAACTGGTTGGCTCCTTACCTGGCCCGGATGGTTCACCTGCACACAATCTATCTCTCTGGAATCACCCTGGGGAGCCTGGTTTCAGGCAGGCAGGAAGGGGTGGAGAAGCTTCTTGCCCAATTCACCTCTTACTTCCTCCATCTACGTCAGGTCCACTACCTCATCCTGGAATCTGTCTTCCTCCATGGCTGCCTCCACCAGCTGCTCAGATGCTTGCAGACCCCCCTGAAGTACCTCACCGTCAATGACTGCATGCTGGTGGACTCTGACTTGACATGTCTGTCCTTGAGTCCCTGTACCAGCCACCTGCAGTCCCTGGATTTGAGTGGTGTCTTTGGGGCAAGCATACATTATGCCTTCCTCCCAGATCTGCTAAGGAAGTTGTCAGCCACCTTGACCCACTTGGCCTTAGATTCTTGTGGCATTGAGGATTCTGTTCTCATAGCCTTGCAGCCGGCTCTGGGCCACTGCTCCCAGCTCAGGTCCTTGGTGTTGTGTGGGAACCCGGTCTCCTTGGATGTGCTGCTGGCCCTGCTGCATCACACCGTGCCACGGTGCCAGTTTGCCTTTCTGGAGCTCCCCGTCCCTCCCCATTGCTATGTGGGCCCCCAAGATATTCTGCAAGAAGACACTCTTGCAGGGGTCATGCGGGACCTGAAGCTGACCCTGCCGAAAAGCAGGCCCCACTCACTACATTTGCTTTCCTGTCATAGTCGGAACAAGTCTGATGCTATCATCGTTGAGATCAGAAGTTGATGTCACATGATAACAAGATTTTTTTAAGGTAGGGAGGATAGTGGGAGGACCAAATCCATCTACAGAGTATCTTATCAGGTTATGCCTCTGGTCACAGGGAAGGTATGGGACCAGCTCTTCGAACAGGCAGAGATTATTGCACACTTGGTAATGGTGGATGGAATCATGGTAAGATATGATAGTGGGTCAGTTGACCTCCCTCTTGACCCAACCTGAATTTTTTCTAGATTTAAGGGACATAGCCAGTCCAGTGTGAACATTATAAAATAATAATTTATACATGATCAATGTTTCATGAGGAAGGGAGCGGAGATAGGAATGGAGCAAATGAGCTAGTACAAAGGGCTCAATTAGAAAAAATATTTTGAAAAGGAATATGACAACATATCTACAAATGTGCTTGACACAATGAGGGGATGGATGGATTGTTTTAAGAGCTGTAATAGCCCCCGATAAAATGATTCATTTTTAAAATCCTAAAAGACAAAGCAAAGCAAAAAAATCATTTATTCTAGGTTTAAGTGTTTCTCACTTGTTTCGTGACAAAACTTTCTTTTCTATTTTGTAATATCACTGGTGGTCTCTTCTTTCTTATTCTTTACTTTGATTTTTTCTTCTTCTTTGCGCACCATTTCATTTTTGTTTTCCATTGCTTCTGTTGGATCTCCCAGTTTATGAAGCACAGATGGAGTGGATGCATAGAGGCAATAACTGATGTAAACGGTTTATCATGTAAGGAAGTGGAAGAGGAATGAGGAGCAAGCAATGAATGAGGGCGTGGGGAGGGAGGACTAGAATGGATTGTGATCATGCTTTTATAATTCTTTTTAACTATGGAAGTGTGTGATATGTGAATTTAATATCAAGAAAACTGCCAAAAATAAGCAACCAAAGTAAACCAGTGATCACCATAGGTGAAGGAGGAAGAGTTTTGTTTAGGGGGAAGTGGGTTTATATTAATGGTGGTGGAATAATTTGGGAAAAGATATCAATAACGGTTGTACAACACAAAGATTCTCATCCACGGTGTGGAATTACACATGCAGAAGTCGTTGATTCAGAGAATGCTGCAAGGTCTATATTTTGGCCAGGACTTAAAAACAATTACACTCATAACCATGAGGAACAAGGAAGAAGAAATTATTTTTAAACTGATTGTGGTCATGATTGTGTAGCTCTTTGCGGTGACTGAGCTGTGGAATTGCATCAACATGTAGAAGAAGTGCCCATGTGACTAAACGTCCAGGTCAGATTTATGCCTTTGATCTTCTGTCCTCCTCCCTTCTGAGCACACTGTGAAGTGACCACTTTTCTCTCTTCCCTCTGTTTTAGAGGGGTTGGTCTCCAGACATTTATTTCCTATGTCATTCCTCAAATGAATCTTGGGCTCCTGTCCTCATCCTTCGCCTTCTGCATGCCAAATTCTCACAGTTTCGACTCTGCTACAGTTCCCTTCTTCGACTGCAGATTATATGGACTCCAATCCTTCAGTGATGGATCTCTTTTTGGTTCTACTTGGAGCTTGATCTGCTCACTATTGTGTTTTCTTTGGGTTTATCCCCCATTTTGTCATTTTTGCAGCCTTCTTGACTGTGGCATGTACTTTTCCATGTTTGGGCGGTATATGAACCCCAAGATGAGTGAAGCTACAGAGACAGTAGATTAAGGTTTCCTTGGTCTTATGACAATGTGGGAGGTGGGAGGAGAAATGGGGAGGTGATGTCAATGAGTATAGGAAGAAAATAGTTTGAATTTTATTGTAGTAGAAAATGTACAACACTCCTTGACACGATTGAACTCTTGAACGGCATGTCTGGAATATCTCCTCATAAAAGAGTTTGAAGAATTTTTTATGGGAAAAAGAAAATACCAAGACATGAGGCATGCACACCTTAGTTCTCAATGTCACATGCTTGTAATTGAACACTCTCAAGAGGTCTTAAGAGTGCAGCAGATTTACCCACTGCCGAGGTCCATTTGGTCTCTTGAGTGCTACATCCATGAGCATTTATTTTGCAAGCAAGATGAAGTTCCTGACAACCCCAAATATTTCTCACCTCCTTCCCGTCTTACTGCTTGGCTCCCTGTGTGAGGATTCTATGGGACACCCTGGTGGCTCTGGGCGCCAATCCACATGGTCAGTAGATCAAAACTGCCAGCAGCTTTCTGTTTCTGAAAGAAGGTGCGTTCGACTCCCCGAAACAGCGACCATCCCAGAAGCACACAGGGTGTCGCTGTGAGTCAGTGTTGACACGGTGGCAGTGAGAGGGAGCATTGGGGGTTGATTTACATGAGCTGTGATCCTTCCTGAAGGCGGCCATCCTTGATCTTCAGCAAGTGCTTCACGTCCACCTCACATCCAGCACTCAAAGTTTTCCTCATCTGTGCATCCTCACAGATGGTTTTCCTCCAGTCCGATGCCACGTTTTCCTTCATCTAATCCAGCTTCTCTGATAATTTTCTCAGAGGGGAAGGAGACAGCCCTGTCTCACCCACCCCTTTCCCGATTTAAAACTGGGCAGATTCCCTGGGTACATTTGCACAATGGCCTCTTGAATCATGTGCTGGTTCTGGATGAGCAAGATGGAGTGCTCTGGATTCCCAAGCTCAAGGGCACCCATCGTGTTCAGAGCCCCACAGTGAGATGCCTTTGCATTCTGGGATTCTCTCCTTGCAGCCAAGACTCCACCTCACCTCAGCAGGGGTATCCATTGTTCTACGCCCTCTCCAGCTTTGTTTCTATTGTCAAGTTTCCAATACTATTCCTTCCTTTTCTTCAACTTCTGTATTCCAGTCACTGATAATTATCAATGCCTCTTGACTGGATGTTGAACCTGTTTCAGGATGAAGATCTTTATAGAGCTCTTTTTCTTCATCACTCATTGTAGTGACTGCTGCGTCAATGTGAATCATAGTCTTCCCCCTGGATTTTCCTGTATTTGGACACATATAGTCATTTTACAAGCAGTATTGGACTTCACGATCATTGCCATCTAGTCAATATCTTTTAGGGCTCTAAATCTTTATGGGAGCAGGCAGCCAAGTTTTCCATCAAGTGCCCGAGGTTGAGAACTAGTGATCTTGCAGATAGCAACAAAACACTTAGCCACTACATGGTGAGGACTCACGTAGTTCATGAAATGTCCTTTTTAACAATGTATGAAGTCATTCCTCATGTTTTTTTTAATAATACCTAGCTTAGTAAAGCTTAGATTTTTTAGTCAAAATGGTCAGTAATCTATTTCAACTCACTGAGCTTTATGCATTTTATTTCAATACTGATGAAGTCCATTGCTTCCCCTGGATTGTTGACAGCATGTTCCATGTTTCAATTATGAGTATATTTTCTTGCAGCTGTCTTCTCATCAGATTAGATCAAATAGATGTAAAAGGACTATGGGGGGTGACCTGTAGCACCTTTAAGGTCACAAGGTGTTATGGGAGAGTGAACCCATCACACAGAGTGGGGACAAAAAAATAAAGTAGAAAGAAGACCTACTTCAGAGTGACTGAAACTGCTGGCCCTGCATGGAGAACTTCCTAGACCAAGGATGTTAAGGCCACAGATGTTGGAAGAACCTTTTCTCAGAGCCAAAAATTGGGTGAGGACATTCTAGAGCTCCTTTTAAGAATTTGAAATTATGGCTCCTAAATTATAAGAAAATTAATTTTGAAGGTTAGACACATATGACAAAATAATAATAATTTATAGATTATCAAGGATTCATGAGAACAGGGGGAGTGGGGAGGGAGAATAAAAATCAGGAGCTGATACCAAGGGCTCAAGTAGAAAGCAAATGTTTTTTTTAAATCATTTTATTGGGGGTTCATACAACTTTTATCACAATCAATACATAAATATATTATATGCAAACCACACTTGTACATTTGTTGCCATCATCATTCTCAAAACATTTGCTTTCTACTTAAGTCCTTGGTATTAGCTCCTCATATTTCTCCTCCCTCCTCACCCCCCTTCCCTCATGAACCCTTGACAATTTATAAATTATCATTATTTTGTCATATAGTACACCCTTCACCCACTTCCCTGTTGTCTGTACCCCAGGGAAGAGGTTATATGTAGATCCTTATAATTGGTTCCCCCTTCCCACTCCACTTCTCTCCACCCTCCCGGTATCACTACTCTCCCCACTGGTCCTGAAGCATTCATTTGTCCTGGATTCCCCATGTTTCTGGTTCCTATCTATACCAGTGTACATCCCCTGATCTAGCTGGATTTGTAAGATAGAATTGAGATCATGATAGTGGGGGGAGGAAGCATTTAAGAACTAGAAGAAAGTTGCATATTTCATTGTTGCTACACTGTCCTCTGACTGGCTCGTCTCCTCCCTGAGGCCCTTCTATAAGGGGATGTTGCTGCACCTACTGATGAGATTTGGGTTCCTGAAAGCAAATGTTTTGGGAAAATTGAGGGCAACAAATGTGCAAATGTGCTTAGCACAATGGATGTGTACATTGGTTATGATAAGAGTTGTAGGAGCTCCTAATAAAAGGTTTTTTAAAAAGGTTAGATGCAAATCCAACATTTTAATAATGCTCACTCAGTAAGACAAAATAGACATGGCTAAAATAATAATAAAAGCAATGAGCCAGTAAAAAGTTGTTAACTTCAAGAGCAGAAGTTTGAAAATAAGACTAGTGACTTCAAAAGACTATGACCTTGGAGTGTTTATCATCTAATTCTTCTCACTGTATTGCCCTTCAGCTTTATGTCCATGAGAGTGTTTCAGTTCCTTTCATCTGTGTTAGGTGCGGTTAAGGTAAGGTCCAGTCCACATAGTGGAGTTTGCAAATCAGATCCTTCTGAAGCAACCTACATGAAAAGCTATAGCCCTCAAAAGCCAAAATCTAAAATCCAAGTAGTCTATAGCAGGAAGCATGGTTTGTCAGGGACAGGATTGAAAACTGGTCAAATTGGCAAGATTGCCAATATAATGCTGTACACTGAGCAGTGCTCCCCAGGTAATGTTGAGTGTTCCCCAAGACAGAGGCTGTCCTTCCCTAGCTAATCCAGCGATGGAAGAGAAGGTACTTCTAATGCACTCAAACCCTCCAATCACTTCCTGAATTTTCCCAGAAGTTCCCTGGGCACCTTTGTAGGAGTGTTGAATACATTGGGGCGGGCATGGGAGAATGGCACATGGCAGAAGCTGTTTGGCCCTCTCACACTCATCTTGAGATATAGACTCACCTGGGCTCGGTGGTGCCCTCTGAAAAAGTGATTTTTAAGATGTACAATGATAGTGCGGAAAAACTGTTCCTGGCATTAGCAGACATGCCAGAGCATTGCTTGGAAGACCAGATTAAATGATCCCATGACCTTAGAACAGTCTCTGGCTTCTATGAGACACTTTATAGTTAGGATCATCGTCTCATACTATTGTGTGCTTTCCACATTGGCGAACGAAAGATGAGGCCACCTAGCTCTGGAGATGTCTGCCTTCTTGGAAACCTGGAGGTGGCGTTAGACTGTTGTCTAGGGTCACTGGGAGTCTGAGCCAGGTGGGCGCAGTGGGTCGGAGCTGTGACACCCGGCCATGGAGGGTCACGGGGAGGCTGCATGGTCTTGGAGGCTATGGCAATGATGCCCCAGAGGGGTTGATTGAGATGTTCTCCAACATAAAATGGCAATGACATCTCTGAGGTGAACCGGAGACACATGTAAGCTTTACATGCCGGAAAGATCATGGGGCTTGCATTTAATTCTAGTCCCCATGGCAGAGCAATCCGTGCTTATGACATCTCCCAGCTGATGCCGTCCCTTGCGGAGCGATCCTGAACATAGGGGCGTGATAGCAAAGGATGGTGAAGAAACTGCATGGTGTCTGGCTATCAGGAACAAAAAGTGTCAGAAACAAAAATGGTTTTTAAGGTTTCCATTCAAACAAGCATCTGCTAAGCCAGGTATGAACTCGATCCACACAGAATTAGCACACCAGCCCGTGAAAACCAAAGATTCTTAATTATAATCCAAATCTTAAGGATGGGATGGCTTCTCACCTTAAATTGGGAACACCTGATGTGTAGAAGGCCGTGGATGACAGTGGATTCCCAGAAAGCATTGGCAGGGGAGCACTCTGCCTAACGACACTACCCTGCGTCCCCTCTGATCACAGTCTGCGATGTGAATGGCACCGGGATCTCACTGAGCGCATTGTAAACCGTGGAGGACCATGCTGTTGTCATTCGGTGCCAGCGAGTCAGCTCCCACACACGTGGGCCCTTTGAACCACAGAAGGACACACCGCACAAGCGTGTGCCACCTCACAGCGACTTGGAGGCTTGAGGCCGTTGGTGCAGCCACTGCGTCCATCCATCCCGTCAAGGGCCTTCCTGGATTCACTGTCCTTCTCCAGGACTCGCTAATTATGCTGAGAGCTGGAAGTCAAACTTCCACCACACTAACAAGCTCTCTGCCTCGTATGTCCTTAAAAAAGATACGCTTGCTCTTTAAAAATTTTTTGCTAATCATTTTATTGGGAGCTTTTACAGATAGCCTCTCATCACATAGTTCTATCACACCAAGCAATATGGGACAACTGCCAGTCAGTTTCAAAATCTTTTCCTTCTTCCTGAACTCCTGATATCAGCTCCTCTCTATTCCCTCCTGATAATCTTGTGCTTTTGTCCCATCTTTCCTGAGTGTAAACCAGGAATGAGGAGTCCCTGTTCTTATAACTCTCCCTTGTTTCTTGTACAAGATGCACACGAATACATGCAAGTGTTTAGGGCTGTCCCAATTTCTCATGGCTATCCATGGTTGGTTAGGATCCACACACAGTTCCTTTGTTGTAGAAAGCTGAACTGTTGGTGCTGTGGTCCAACTTTCTGCTTTCGAGAAAGTTCTCGAAGTGGTGCAACAACGGTCTGTCCAAGAGGGGGAGGTGGATTGTAGCTGCAACCGCTCAGCCTGAACTGGTTTGCACCTTACATGAGGCAGATGATGCACCTGAACCTCTCACACTCTGGAAACACTTGGCACTTGACTCATTCCTGCAGGGAGCAGGGGGTGGAATGCTGGGCCTCAATCAAGTGGAGACAAAGACGTTGCCCAAATGTGAACAGAGAGAAAGTCATTCCCTACAGTCAGTTCCCTAGATCTTTCTTTTTCCCCACCCAAACTGAGACTCAATTTCATCAGTGAAAGCCTGGCGTATGTTGTAATTTTTCTTGCAAAATGAATCTATGCAACATAAGAAATGCTTGCCTGCTTTTGTGTAAAGTGAGTACATTCTTTTGGGGGGGGCATCACTGCCCTCTGGTGGTCGTGGGAGCCACCTAGAGCTGCTCCTGAGAGCCACCGCTGGATTTGAACCTCCAAGCCCGCGGGCTGCAGTCCCGCACTCAACCACTTACACCACGGGGGCTCAGTCAGAGTGCATTCTACATTGCATTATGAAAACAGGGAATTTTGCTCAACTCAATTTAAACAGGGCAAGCAGATAATGTCATGTAGTTCTCTTTCTGTCTCTTTCACAACTCCCCCATGTGTAATGGTTCATTATCTGTATCAACTTGCTCAGACCATGACTCAAAGTAGGTAGTATTTATTTAAGGATGTCAGGTTGGGATATTGAGTCAAATGGGCTGTATTGAGCTCCTAATCAAGAGTTGGGGGCTTCAAAACCACCAACTTCTCCAACTCAGAAAGATGAGGTCATGTGCTCCCATAAGGACAAACAGCAGTGTAAGATAGAAATGCTTTCGATAGTGGACCTTCCAAACAAGTCAGTCAAAGCATGACTTCCAGGGTCGAACACGGTACCAGCGGTCAGAAAACTTGGGGTTGGGAACCTTAAAAAACTCTTTCAGTACAGAAGTGTGACTCTGACGTAATATTGTAATTGAAAATATTAAGCTTTCTTTAAAGGATAATATTTAAAAGTGAGTATCTTGTTTGTTAAAATATCTTCAAGGCAATGGAATAATTTTTTAATTGTTGTGAGCACCTATATTGGCTCTTCCATCTCAAAATTTTGCCAAGCCCTGCTCTGGAGCAGGCAACCTCCATTACCTCTATCAATTATAGACCCAGGCAAGTCCTCAGGGCTGATAGAAGAGGGTGGAAGTAATCCAATTCTCAATTCACTTTGCCAGAGGGAGGGCAGGATTATTTGCTTCCTTGCTTACTGATCCCAAGGAATTTTATGAGGTTTAGTGGAAGAGGTTAATCGGCAAATGGATTTGGGTTTCCCCTGTCATCTATAGCCTCATGCAAAGTGAATGCCCCGGATCTCAGCTCTGACCTAGAGGAGATGTTGGAGAAGCTCCGTATCCGGAGTCATAAACAAAGCTGGGACCCACTGTGGAAGAGGCCATCAGACGCTCAAATAAAAGTTGAAATTGGCAGGGGGCAAAATAAAATCCATCCAAGAGAGCCCAAGTACCTTAAACAAATTCCCTGATGGTCAAGACTGTCTCAGGAACAGACTTGATGAACACTAATGAGAGCAAACTGAACCAGCTGTGGGATGACCTCAGTCTCTGTAGACATCAAGGGAACAGCTCTTCTCTGTCTCACAGGGCTACTGTGAGTGGGAACAAACTCCCTGGCCGTGAGTCTGCTTTATTACTGGTAGGTTTCAGTACCTATAACGTGGTAAGCCTAGGCGATGTGTAACACGGGTGTGACAGGATATTAAACTTCTGATCCCTCCATAGCTCTAATGAGATTCCAGAGAGGGGAGAACCCTGGGCTCTTTCTGCAGTACCTGTGACATCACAAGGGATATCAGTTATAAGAACGAGCAGAGGTAGGAGATGTTTGACTATAGCTAAGAGAGTTGAGCTGGAACAAAGTGGACCTGCAAATGCTGCCCAGTTCCTAGACCCAAGGTAAGTAGATGGGAAGACACGTGGGACTCTACAAGGAAGATCAGATCCATGGATATTGCAAAGATAAAAGGGTGGGGCCCCAGAACCCACAGCAGGAAAGACCTTACCCTACCATTGTTTCTTTAGCCTAGGCTCCCACTTGAATTGGCTGAATGTCTAGTTCTTTTTGGTGGGCCTTCCTTCTTCGTTGGATCTTTTAATAATATCTCCTAACAACATCTGTCAAATCTATGTCCATACATAATTTAAT
Organism: Nesogale talazaci; assembly: GCA_004026705.1. Lineage (NCBI taxonomy): Eukaryota > Metazoa > Chordata > Mammalia > Afrosoricida > Tenrecidae > Nesogale > Nesogale talazaci. Next base: position 2,534 of record PVJH01044603.1, on the reverse strand, counting down.
TGTATAATAAAGGCTTACATTTTTCGTCTCCTCCTATCAGCTTAAAGAGTTCTTCATATTCACAAATTCTCAGGTGGCTCTGTTGCAGGTTAAAAAAAAATGACAGCCACTATAGTGTTTTGAAATTTTGAAGTCTTTATTCAGCTAGCTGGGCTACTGTGAAACTAAAGATGCTTCCCTTCATAGCGTCCCTGAGTGAACTTCTCAGCCCATCTTTAAAGCCCAAATCTCATTTATCACCTGTCTAGGGTTCAAGCAAGTGTGAAGCAGAAAGCAACATTAATGGATTCATTGTAGCTTCAAGAAGAGTACACATGCATTATAAGGTACATTCCTTATTATAAAAGAAACATCCTGTTTATCAGGACAAGATTAAATATACCATTCATATTATAGGATCAAAGGGAATAATATTGAAAAATAATCAGAACAAATGACATATTGAAGAACAATCTAAACTAGTTGCAGTGTTCTGAAATTGGGAACATTGGAGTAGGTTCTAAACTTAATTACCAACAGAGACTTTCTCATAAGGGGAGGAAGAGCGGGAAGGTCAACTAGCAGTCAACTTTCTGAGATGGGAGGGAGGAACAGCCAAGTCACATGGCAGCTAACAAAAATGGAGTTTCTTTTGCTAGCCAGACTCATCTTCAACTCTGTCTTTGAACTTTGTAAGTGCCTATACCCAAAAACATTTATTTTTTTAATCATTCTATAGGGCTCATACAACACCCATCAGAATCAATACATACATCCATTGTATGCAGACCACATTTGCACATTTGTTGCCATCATCATTCTCAAAACATCCTCCTTCTACTTAGGCCCTTGAGGTCAGCTCCCCATATTTCTCCTCTCTCCCCACTCCCTTTCCCTTGTGAACCCATAATAATTTACCAATTATCATTATTTTGTCATATCTTATACTGTCTGATGTGTCCCTTCACTCACTTCCCTGTTGTCAGTACCCCAGGGAGGAGGTTATATGTAGATCCCTGCAATTGGTTCCCCCTTTCTACTCCATGTTCCCTCCACCCTTCTGGTATCACCACTCTCCCCCGGGTTCTGAAGGAATCATCTGTCCTGAATCCCCTTGTTTCCAGCTCCAGTGTACATCCCCGATATAGCTGGATTTGTAAGGTAGAATTGGGATAATAGTGGGGGAAGGAAACATTTAAGAACTAGAGGAAAGTTGAATATTTCATTGTTGCTACACTGTACCCTGACTGGATCGTCTCCTTCCTGCAACTGTTCTGTAAGAGGATACCGCTTCATTTACTGACATGCTTTGGGTTCCCAATCTGTACTCCTCTTCATTTATATTGATATATTAGTTCTTTGATGCCTGATACCTCATCCCTTCAACACCTCATGGTCACACAAGCTGGTATGCTTCTTCCATGTGGGCTTTGTTGCTTCTGAGCTAAATGACTGTTTACTTCATGTCTTTAAAACCCCACATGCTGTATCTTTTGATAACTGGACACCATCAACTTTCTTCACCATTTTTGCTTATGCACACGTTTGTCTTCAGTGATGGTGTTGGGAAGGCGAGCATCATGAAATGTCAATTTACTAGAACGAAGTGTTCTTGCATTGAGAAAGTACTTGAGTGGAGGTTCAATTCTTACCTGCTGTCTCAATATTTTGCACATAGATTTGTTTTCCCATCATCATATATTCCCCTATGTACATGCCTGTATTTAGACCTCTATAAATACCCTTACCTACCCCCCACGCAGTTCTTTCCTCTCATTTACCTTCCTCTTGTCCCCCTATCATGCTCAGTCTCCATTTGGGTTTCAGTCATTTCTCTCTTGTTACATTACTCTTGATCAATCCCTATCAGGTGTCTTACACCCACCTTGTCACTGATTTTGTATCATTTGTTGTTCCCTTATCCCTGGGTTGGTCAACCACCTCCTTCCCCCTTCCTCCCCATCTCCCATGTCCCCCAGAACCATCAGTCCCATTATTTTCTCCTCCAGACTGTTCATCCAGCCTATCTTGTCTAGATAGACCTGCAGATATAACAATATGTACAAAAAAGCCATGGCATCCTAAGATGAATCGACCAAAAAAATAAGATGATGACAACAACAGCAACACTAAAACCCCAAAGTCCAAATATATATATATATATATATATATATATATATATATATATGTATGTAAAAATGAAAATAATGAAATAAGCCAGAAAGTTAAGTAGCACAATTGTGTCAGACAGGGGTCTTCTAGAGAAATAAAATTCAGGACACTAGTAATGCCTTTTTATATGTTTATATACTGAGGAAGATATATAAGATAAAAAGATAACAAGTTAACTATAAGACAATACAGATTGCTCGGTGCAACTCACTTAAGATATATAAAATAAAAAGAGAAAGTTAACTATAAAGCAATACAGATTGCTCAGTCCAACTCACTTGCGTGAGGCAACTACAAGACTAGCAGTGCTTCAATCCTTGAGGGCCGCTGAATAGTCCTCTGTAGAGCAATCCAGGCTATCTGGTTACAGGCCACAAACGGCA